>JADBJO010021960.1:0-22500 GCA_016801955.1 Conus betulinus
TCCAGTCCTCTTGCCAGAGGTCTCAGACATAATCATTCACTTTTGGTTTCAAATATGAGTAGGGCATAGATATGTTAGATAGTTTTCTTGTTGTGACATTTCTTCGCCAAACGATCAGCCATTTCATTACGCCCACATGGCCGGGAACCCGAGCAAGAACAAATGGAACTAACAGTCTCTATGATTATGAGCGATTGGATGACGACATGGATGGCGATTGTTTTTTTTTTTTTTGTTTTTTTTTTTTTTTTGTGATAAGTCTGGAAACATGGACAATCATGCGAACATTATTAATGTTTCTACATTGGAATGTGTGGCCCGGTTATCGAAAATGACTGACGCAGATTTTATGAACTTTGTTACATCTCTTGATTTCATATCTTTAGTGGAAACGTTAACTTTTGATGCTAGCATTTTTAAAGATCATAAAACGCTTATCAAACCTTGACAAAACTGGCAACACAAGGGAGATGTGCCGGGGATAGAATTGTCTTAGATCGTCAACCTCTGACTCTCTTGCGCTTATCTGCTTGATTGTGACAATAAGTATTGTCTATCATTTATATTGGAAAAAAATTGAATAAAAATGTACTACTTTTTTGTCCTTACGTTCCCCAACAAAATGCCCCGTATTCTCATTGTACGATTACAATAACGGAGGCGATATTTTGGAGGAATGTACCGTGGAAAAATCACTGTGTGTAGATAGATGATTTATTATGCAGGGACATCCGATATTCTCCCTGAGATTTGATATGTTTGTGAACTCCACATTAAGCATATTTAAAATGTGAACAGTAAACTATAGAGGTGTTCCGAGGATTATTAAATTCACATGGGAAAAAACTACTTAACAGGTGCACTAAGTTTGGCTTATACATTTGCAATGGTACATGTAATGGCGACCTTGCAAGTCAATATACGTATGAAAAGAGAGGGGTTAGTTACCGCCAAGGACACAGACAAACAAGAGTACAGGACTAGACACAATGCATTTCGATCTCTTGGGTCTTCTTCAGGTGAAAACACAATATTTAGGACAGTGACAAGAACACATAGCTGAGCTTCTCTTGCTCGTTTCCAAATTGAAAATGGCCGCCAGACGGAAACGAAGGGATTATGGGAGAGCAAGAGGATGTCGGGGGGAAAAAAGGGGGAAAACAGAAAGAGAGGGTGTGTGAAACATTGGTAAATAAAATAAAGTAAATGAATTTAAAAAAATATATAAATATATATAATATAAAATGTAATACTTAAATAGGCAAATGAATAAATAAAGAGAAACAGTAAGTAAATACATCAAATGAAGTGAATAAATAAGTGAATGAATGAATAATAATGACTGATAAATACAAATATATAGATGAATAAAAATAAAATAAACAAAGTTAAAAATACAATAAAATGAAAGGAAATAAATGGGTGGTGGTGCAACTTCTGTATGCAGTGTGTAGTAGGGGTTATGGTGGTGGTGGTGGATTTTTTTCCCCACAGATTTGGTGACCTAACTAGGGTTTAGGTAGCGGTTCAACAGTGACAGGCTACTTAGTTTGTGATTGGCGTCCTATATTGTGATCGGCTACTGAACCCCAGGGGTGAAGGGCTTCCTATATTGTGAACAGCCACTTCATGTGGATGTGCTACTTACTACTGGACACTACCACCGCTGCCTATAATGTGATATGTTACCCAGGTTGGAAAATCTACTTAAGCGTTGAGCTTCCTAATGTGTGAATGGCTACTTCAAGGGTGAGAGTTAGAGTTAAGATAAGAATACAACCACAGCTATCCCAGTTAACATTCTAAATGTTAAGATGAGTTTTATGCTTTTGGTCATTTTTCTTTCAGTCTTTGGTCATACATAAACATTTATTCTGTGGCTCTTTGAATATTTGTCTGTCTCTGTTAGGATCTGTCTATCACTATCAGTGTGTTTGTGCATGGTATAAACTGAGAGAGAGAGAGAGAGAGAGAGAGAGAGAGAGAGAGAGAGAGAGAGAGAGAGAGAATCGTGAAGATCATGATGATGCAATTCATAAGAAAATATACACACACCACACTCCCCTGAACACACACACACACACACACAGTGGTCACATGTGGTACTTTCACAGTCCGGTCTTATGTTTTAGAGACTCAATTCTGACTGTGTGGCTAAAAGGGTACCACCATTAACTGGGAGAGGGTGACCGAGGGTGGTGCTAACACTGTGTGCTGAGCTTCAAGGAAACAAGGTATCAGCGTCAGCTATTTGGTCCTTTCGGGCTCATAGCAGAAATCCTCCATTCTTTTAATGCACCTAAAAGTTTATAAAACCGGGCATTTCAACATTAGGTTTCAGGTGTTAAAACTTCTCCACTGCTGAGCCGCTTTTCTGTATTATGCTATTCATACCATCTACAAACACACGTAAACTCATGCACACACACTCATGTATGCATGCACACACACACACACACACACTCTCTCTCTCTCTCTCTCTCTCTCTCACACACACACACACAGAAGAATAGATTCACCACATTCTTTTTATTCAAAGAATCCATTCACATTTTCAGCCCCTGCCTTCTTTTTTCACTCTGCATAATTTTCAAAGTAAACAAAAAACTTTTCTAATCAAGACTTTTTCTTTATCATTTATGTATGCACACACACATATATACAGACAAAACATTTTGATTGCATAATGGGAGGTGATTATGAATAGTTAGACAAGTTCTGAAAGTTATGCAACCCAACTAAAAACGACCAAAGCATGTGCTTTGGTCTTGTTCAGTAAACAAATGTTGTAAACACAAAAAATATTGACATAAAAATCTGGAACAAAACAGCCGGCCTGTGGCGAAGTGGTTATCGTCGAGGACTGGCGGCTGGGATGTCAGGTTCGGATCCTCGAAAATGCCAGGATTTTTCCACCCCGACTGGCTCCTACCCAGAGTTGAGTTTGCTACTGGCTCTCAGTTGGGAAGACTGGGACCAAACAGTCGAGTCTCATCCATTCATGGGAGCCGTCGCTGGACGGACGTGGTGTGCCCTCGGAGGAGGACCTCACTCACGCTGACTCTGTGACAAAGCCATTATTGTCAACAGTAAGGGGCTTAGTAGGTGGTGTCCCGAGTATGTTGGATCAGAAAATGCGCCATGGAATTCACCGAAGTGACTCAGCAGCAGTGCAGGGTCTCCTCTGGTGGGTTGCCTCATGGCGACTTGATACTGACTGCTCCCTGTGGAATGCCAATAGCGGCGTTACGGCTAAACAATCCAGGGTGAGTGTGGCTGTGGACAGACGTCCCGAATGAGCGGCATGGGAGCAATGCCACTGAGAGGGCGCACATGATGATGACACAGCAAAAAAAAAAAAAAAAGCTGAACAAAATATACAGCATCGTTTTCTCAGCATTCCAGTAAATACTGACCAGGAATTCTCAAAAGAGAGTAAAGCTTGCTTGAACAATCAGTTATACAAGCTTGAAAATATAATAAAATCCTCTCAACAGAAAAAAAAAAAAATATATATATATATATAAATAAAGATATATATATATATATACATACATATATACCACTCCACACTGATATGACAATTCAACACGGACCTATATCAAGGTCATGATTCTGACACACTCTGTGTGAATTTTTTTTTTAGAAGGCAGCATCAAAATGAAACTACATGTCGAACATGTTTTCTGATAGAGATGAAAGCGGAGATGACCCCGATAAAATTTTTTTTTTTTTTTTTTTTCTCTCCCACATTTTATTCAATTAATAAGGGAGCTTACATGTGCGCAGAAAGATAAATAGTTTTTTTTGACAGCGAGTCAAAATTAACATCCCAAATATAAAATCACATTGTGTAATATCAAGATCTATACATGGGCAAAACACTGAGAGACAAGCTATGGACCTGTGCATGCATTCCTCACATTACAGTTTTGCAGACTCTTGCACCTACAGGAGGCGGGGATGGGTGTGGGAGCAGGGGTTTCATTTAGTTCCCTAGAATTCCATTCCAGAGAGATGAGCTTGGAAGTTCAATGTGTTCATTTTTTCAATTTAAAAAGAGTGCAATAAAACAGTACAAATATGATATTTCCTTTGAATTTTTCCAGATAACTATGCTTAAGACTTAACAAACACTTCCATTTTGTTAAAAAACATCAAGGAGAATCACACACACACACACACACACACACACACACACACACACACACACACACACTCACACGCAGTGGGCAAAAGGTAAACCATATAGCAGCCTTTATGACATTCCACAGATCTGACTACTATCTACTATTTATTTCAAGAGATAAAATTCTCAAATAAAAAATAAGATCACATTTTAAAGAAGGAAACCCGATTCCTACGAAAACTTGATATATTCAAAATGTAATAATCATGCACACTTCCAGTGTTCATTAGCATTTTACTTTCAATAGAAAGCCCTCACAGCTTGCGTGGTGCTGGTCACTGAGATCTTGTCTTGTATCCACACCATTTAAAAAAAAAAAAAAACACCAATACAACCAAAACTTTTTTGTAACATTCAAACCTAAGTTAATTTCTGTGGAGATAAAGTAAATTTCTAAAACACAAAGTGAGATCTTTATTATCTTTTCATATGAATATTCCAACAAACAAGGTAAATGAAGAATACCAGTAAATGCAGTTTTTCTACAATGATGAAATATGTGAAGAACTTAGTGTTGTTTCAACAAAAAGCTTTTCATACTCTTTGTGGAGAAAAAGCACACACATATGCATGCAAAATGTCACACCAAAACAAAAATAAAGATTTTATTTTCAAATTGCCACACCAAAGCAAACATTTGTTATTTCAAATTATAATAACAACAAATCAGTAAGAAAAAAGTTGTCATGGGAGGCTCCAAGAATTCTCTACACATGAATTATCTGAATAATCTGTCTGCATTCAGGTTTTTCGCTTCAAGTTCATATGAAATGCTCACTAGTCTTAGACTATTCACATCAAGGTGTGAACATTCATACTTGTCCTTGCACAATCTAACAATAAAATGCAATGGAATATTAGAGAATTTCTCAGCAATGCATTCCAGTAAATGATGTTCTGTGAAGAAAACAATAGCACGACCACCTTACTTTGTTTTTCTTATTTCACATCGAATCCTGTTGCACAATTGAGCTGTTTGGTAATTTTTTAAAAGATCAGAAAAGTTTGGTCCTGACAGCTGTATTTTCTGGATTATCATTGCTTTTGTGACAACAAATGCTTTCTTTCTGCCACTGTCAATGAGATCTGAGCAACATCTCAACAGTCTCATCTTGTCTTCATTAGTGAAGAGATCAGGCTTGCCAAATGCATGTCCTTTTGGTTTCACCTGTCCAAAAACTTGTGGAGAGTCACCATAGTTTTCATCCCTATAACGTTTCTGTTTGGGATGCAATTTAAGAGATGAATAGCCTGATTTATTTTGCTGGAGGGCAAGATATCATCCTGGTTTTCCTCTTCATCAGAGTCTAAAGGGTCATGAAAATGGGCAAAGACTGTACGGAATATTGCTGTCAGTTTTGAACCGGTGCTCACATCATAATGTCGATCGGCAGTTTGCACACTGTGATCCATGTGAACAGCCATGTCATGTTTTTCATCTCTGTTGATCCCTTCTTCTCTTGATTTACTGATAATTGTTTTTCTGATCAATGTGAAAGTCATTTTGCCCACATCCAAACTCACAATGGAACCAAAGTCAACCCAAGCATCTTTCAAAAAGTCACCTATTTCTCCAACAGAAGCTCGGTCTCCAGAAAGACGGCAGAACACTTGGTCCATTTTGGGATCAAATAATGGTCGTATATCTGTGATGAATGTGTTCAAAAGTTCAAATTCATCATCAGAGCAAAAAATACCTGCTGCTCCAGAAACGTGGAAAGTTTTTCCCTTCTGCCACTAGCAGCACGTATCCATCCCCTTCCTTCTGTGCTTTTCCAATATCCGAGCATTTCAAGTCAGCAAACACACCTGTCCTCTTCCTGTTTTGAACAGCCAACTGGAGGAGAAGATGTCTGCCAATTCTGTGAGCTTTTTTTTTTGCTCCTCAACTTCTTGTGATTTACTGACACCAGATTTCAACAAAGATTTGGCAATTTTCATCTTTAAGTACTGGTTTATGTGATCAAAATTGATCACCTCATTCCTGTCTTGTAATTTTCGGCGTTGGAGCTCTTCCAAAGCAAATTTTGTCACAGTATGGAGTGACCCCTTCAGACATGTACGAACAGAAGCAAGAGAAGCAGCATCAATGAGAGGAGGCTGCTTTGCATCCAAAAGTCCAAGAAATGGGTGAAAGCATTCAAATAGTTTTTTCACTGTGCCCCAGGACTTGTCTACTTTTAGCTGCTCAACTACTGAAAGCTGACCATCTTTTACTGGTCTTCCAATTGTTGACAGGCGATGAAGAGCTGATGAGTGAAATTCTCCCGTTCCCAGGCATTTTTCCAAAACCACTTGAACCATGTATGCAACCTTTTTGTTTCGTTTTTCTTTTTTCCTTTTGCTTATGAGTATCCATAAAGTCAGGCACAAAGTTCCCACCTTCTATCGATTCAAACCAAATCAGAAATTCATTTGACAAAGATGCTGCTGTATACTTATTCTGGCCCAAAGTATGTTTTGAAGAAGCACTGGAGCTTTTGATATTTTTAGCCACAATTTTATCAGTGTGTTTTTATCATACCCATGCACTTTTGAAGCTAGATGTTTGTCAACTCTTGTCCCTTTCCAAATACAGCCATCCACACTGCACTGAAGCACAGGATATGAGCGCTTTGGTGTTCCCTTGTTTCTCTTGATCAGATCGCGAACTTCATATTCAGGAATGTCTTTATGGATTTGCCTGAGATGTCTAGCCAAGTTTACAACCAATCCTGAACAGTTTTCAATGCAGCACTTTACTCTTTTCCGATGTCTCTCTGGATCCCTGCCCTTTGGCACCTATTTCTTGGAGCTGGTGTCCTGTAGACATGAGGGTTTCTGGTCTTTTCAAGTGATGCCCGTTCTTCAGCCAAGTTATCATGGCTCGACTCTGAAAGCAGAAAATGAGAGATATTTCTGAACAATGGGGGCTTTTTTTCTATAAAAGATAAAAAATATAAAATTTTGCCACTAACTATTATCATCATGACTGTTTAATGTCCAGCTGACCGCATAGAGCCCAATACCGCTGCCTATTGAAAAAAAAAAAAACAAATGCTTCATTGAATGTGTACTTTTCACCTATCCCAGAGATGAATCATAATTTACAGGACCATAAAACTGAGGGCCTGCCATGGCAACATGTAAGGAATCCTCCCATTTCTGAAACCAGGTTAAAAACATAGTCTAAAAGGATTCTAAATATATGTAAGAAACAGAAACACCACTGAAGTACTCAGCAGGCAGCAGTGCAGTGCCTCCTCTGGTGGGCTGCCTCTTAATGACTTAGCACTGACTGCTCCATGAGTGCTGCACTGGCCAGACAAGCTAGGCTATGGCTATAGTCAGACAAGATGAGGTATGGCTGTGGATGAAGATCATGAATGAGTGGTGTAGGTACAGTGCTGCAGGGGTGGCACAACATAAAACAACAACAACAAAGAATGAACAAACTAACCGTAAATAAACAAACATTTGGTAATAAACACGCATGGAAAAATTGTCTTAAGAAATGAAATTATGACTTCTGGAGTAAAATGTTTCAACTATGAGGCCATAGCACCTCTTTAAGAGATAAGAAAGTAATATATTTTTCTTAAAAAAATGAAATCATTACAGAAGGTGATAAGATATCATACAATTACACCACTACTAACATGATCAAACCACACACACACACACACACACACACACACACACACACACACACACACACACACATTTTGATAGAATGCCACTAATACCTTAAAATGACTTAGCAAATTTTTCCTTGGATATCCCTTGACAAACTTGCATGGAGGGAGGAAATAGGGAAAAACTTGTCTTTCTATAATACTTAGTCTTAAACAACCTATGGACAAGTCACATGCCATGGCTTATTCCATACTTCTGAAGACTGAAATTAAAATGTTAGCCCATTAAATAAAAAAAAATCATCACTTTTAAAATCTGGGACACATTTCTTGTAGTTAAGCTACACTACTACAAATATTTGGACTCTTAGGTCTGAAAAATGCAAGTGGACTGCAAACTAAGTGAAATGTTGAACTAACAAAAGAAAACCTATTCTCACAATCAATCAACCTACCAACTACTTCATTGATCATGTGGACATTTATTTGTGTTATCAAAATCTGTGAAAAAAATGGTTTTGCCAAGAGGGAAGTGGCACACATGCAGTGACACAGCCAATTATGACCTCAACTACTTTATTGTCCAGGACATGGCAACTGATTCACCCACCTACTCTTTATTTTCAGCCAATCATTTGCCAACTGTATTGAAAGATTGAAGTGTGAACTTCATCTGAAGCCTCCATGTGCTATTCTTTGACAATTTGTAATGAAACCAGACTATGTTCCACAGCCTCTAAGAGATGACAAGATTCAATGTAATCAGTCAACTGCCAAAAATAAATTTAAGAAACACCTGGATTACATCACATATTCACCTCGTTCATCTGTTGAAGAAGTAGATCCACATGGTTCTGTGGGACAGGAAACTGGTGTTCCAGGGCAGATGACAAGTGCTGCGGCTGGTCTTCATCAGGTTTCTGTTGCCTGCTGCCTTGGTCACACCTTCCTGTAACAAGGAGTAACAATGCTGACCTCTGCTTTCATTCTGATCATCTTTTCATCTTTTAATTTATGTACACTTATACCTGAACAAGTGATCCGTGCTATGACTGGAGCAACGCTGTGCATTCTGCTTAAAACCAACAGCATATGTGTAGTACAAAACATTCTGCAGTTAAAAAATGTGACGAAAGCCATCAGTATGTGGAAGTCATCATTAACAATAATCCACTTGCACAGTCATCGAAAGCGTTCTGCCACACATATTGAGTAAATGACCACCACCAATAAATAATGCAGCTGAGAACCAAATCTCAAACATTGGTCAAATGAAATTCTTGCCGACAAAATGGGTTTTGCGATGCAAGTTTTCTTGGCGACCAAAGCTCCACCATCACATTAGGTATAGATCAAAGTACTGCTTTAGGAAAATGAAGTTTTTTTGCGTTACTAGTACCTACATTCACACAACAGTTTGAAAACAATGGCTATGGAAGTGGAAGGGAATGAAGAGGCAGACAGACTCTCCAAGGCGGGCAGCCAACAACACCAAACTGCCCATGCTGTATCTACAGAGAGGGTAAGACAATCAGTCACAGCCAGTTCAGGACTGCATGGAGAGAAAGCCAACAGGTGGAGGTATAGAAGGATGACATTCACCATCTTGAGCATGCCCAATAAGTTGCCACATTCAGACTAAGAACTGCACACTGCCAGTTGCTCTCCCGCATATATCACCTGAATATATCGCACACAGATAAGCGCCCATGCGGTACAGGCCCACAGAACCCAGCCCACACACTTCAGTGCTGTCCCACCTTCGACAGCCCAAGACGTGGGTTTTGGCCCAGTGCAGTGGAACTCCAAGAAAAGCTGTGGGGAATGGTAGACTCAACTCCAACAGACTGCTGACTTTGCCCGAGGTACCCGACTTTGTATCTGACCAGCATGACCAGGGAACGCAGAAAAAGAAGAAGAACAAGGGGCACTTTTTGGGCCTAGTAAGAACTACCAGGCAGCCGTCTTCAATCTACATTAATTTTGCCAGGGCAGTGGAACCCCCCTTCCCCCCCCGCCCCCCTTTTTGATTTTCAACTGCTGTGGATTCTTTAAGGTACACAGGGGACCAGGAAGGCAGTTCGGGCTGACTCAGTTATAGTCCACATCCAATGAACTTAATGTTCAGTTTAATTTGTCAATCAAACTGGGGAGAGAAAGGGGAAAAAGGCCGGGTGACAACCCAGGTACTTCTCACATACTGAATTGGCAGGTGAACATCTCACCACCACTCTGCCACCTTCCTCCCAATATAAATGAAAAAGAAATATTGTACTTCTTCTTCTAAAACCTTGTTCCATCAACAATAATGAAACAAAACACGCTAATTAAGCTTCAGACAATTTTTATCAGGCACCGTGGTGTAGTGGTTAATGTCAAGGACAACCACCTGGGAAGTAGTGGGTTCAAATCCATCAGTCATGTGGGTTGTTTTTGCCCCGACCGGCTCCTACCCAGAGTTGAGTTTGCTATGGGCTAAGCTGGGAAGACTGAGACCACACAGTAGAGTCTCATCCCACTTAATGGATGTGCTTCGAGAGTGTTGCTAAAATGTCCTGACCAACACTGCAGGTGTCTGTATCTCTCAGGCCTGGTTGATGCTGGGCTATATTATTTAAGTAGGCATAGAGTACAGCCATGTCATGTGGTCTCTTGCCAAAAATGAACTCTGTGACATCATCTGTATCTTCCTCATCCTCACCAATTAGCACAATTGAAAAATTGTCTCAGGTTCTGTGGCCCTTCAAGCACTGCTCTCATAGCGACCTCAGTTTTCAGTTTCCTTTTCTCAGCTGTGCCCTTGGTGAGTTCATGTCATGGTTACTGGTGTCATCAAGTTCAGTTGCTGGACTGATGTGGGTAATGCCCTCAGGGGTAGGGGGTGGGGTGAGGGACCTCACTCACACTGGCTCCGCGACCAAGCAATTATTATCATTAGCAGGGGGCAAAAAAAGCATCAAATAGTCTGTAAACACTGAGAATAAAGTAGAGATTGCTTCTCTTTTCATCAACCTGATGCACAATTTAAAAAAAAAAAGTGTAAGGGCTGCTTAGCAGTATACTGTATACCACATAAAAGAAACACCAAACACTTAAACAAAATACACATGTAGTATGTAATCAAACACTTTATGAAATATGAACGTCAAATATGAAATTATTTTAGAATTGCTCTTAAGATCATTATCACGATAATTACTTACCTATTTTATTATCACTCGCATAGGTATGGGAATAGGCATGGTCTCGCCTGAAAAATAATGAAGATGTAAGAAAAGAAGTATGCAAATGCAATGTAAAGATTGTTAGTAAACATGGCACAGAGAAGGGCTAATACTGAAATTCACAATGCATGGTAAATTGAAACTATTACTCTGACACTGTCTTTATTGCTGCCTATGCATGTCTATCAAAATCTTGATGAATCATGACAGCCTCCTACTGGCAAGGTTTGAAGTTCAACATATTTCAAGTCCAATTTTCATAATGGGTTTGTGTTTGGGCTCAAACCCACGTACATCTTAACCACTCTGCCACCTTCCTCCCTAATGGAATACCTTTTAGAATGAAGTGTTCATCCAACAGCATTACAAAAACTACACATTACAGTGGACCTCCTAATGCCATATCAGATCCTCCTCTTCCTCTTGCAAGACCTATTTGTAAACCTTTTCTTCTTTACATCTCTAACTGGACATTTGAGCGTTCGAGGCTTCATTATTTTCATCTTATCTGTTTAAAGACTCTACTAATGTCCTAAAAGAGGAGTATGTTTGGAAGTGGTGAAATAACATTCCTTGTCATTATTCTGGGATGCCATTTTGAGATGAGACAAAACTAATTGTCACAGATTGAATCCTGGAAGTTTTATATATTAAAAAAAAAAACTCTCGTAATAATGTAAATGAAAATTATGCTAACAATTTATATGCTATGAACTTGTTATGTTGCCCAGTCTGAGCTGACATGACTGAGCTGGATGATATATTCCATGCCACCATCTGTTGAAGAAAGACAGCCTATTTATTATGATACATGTTCATGCTGTTCGATGTGCCCAATTGGAACTGTTATGGTTGAGCTAGATAGCCTTTCTCTCCCACTAAAAACGATATCAGTTTTTGTCACATGGATCCCCTTTTTGTCATGAAAAAAAAAAAACATTCTGTCAATGACAGGACTTAACTTTTATGATAAGAAACATCAAACAAACTGTCATCAAACAAAATACTAAATAACAAAAATCACACAATTATTAATACAACCATCCTGAGCAACTTGCCTCAGTTTCTTTCGGTTGCCTCTTTTCTTAGGTCTTGACCTTTCATGTTTCCTGCAAAATTAAGATGTTTAAGCAGACTGGCATTTACCATTTGGAAACACTAAAACAATGCTGGGGTACACAAGACCATGTTTAAATTATAAACGAGAACATCTGAATATCTGCAAACTTTGTAGTTGCAATGCTTGGGATTCTGCTGGCACAAGAAAACTTAGATTCCGCATCATAAAATGTGTTACAAACTGAGTTCTTGTTCAATCAGTCATGTGGCTTATTCACTGCTTCAAACTTTAAGTCATCTGGAGAAGGACAGCACAGAAAAATACTGAGTGTTAAGCTAATTAATCCTCTGGAAGAAACTCTACTCTCTCGCAATACATATCCTCCCTCTCCTATACAAATTTCTGCCAAGCATTGGGACTATGAACATTTTTTGTACATTAAATGACACAGGACCAGTTTTATAAAATAATAATAGTTTATTTGCTTCTACAACATTTGGACACTGCCGACTGAACAATTCAACTTCTGAAAGGCTAGTCAGGATAAAATTATGTGGACTGACAAATGCATACATTAGCATATAGTGGTTAAGAGGATCAGATTCATGAATCTGAATGACCGACAGAAATACAGAACAGTAGTACAGATAAAAACTCAAGAGCAATACCACCAATGTATGCAAAAGTTTTCACGTAGGAAACGCTGAATACATAAAAATGAAATAAGTTATTACAAACAACAAAATCATGGTTCATTACAACTTCACCACAAAAAAGATAAATGTGCTGTACTTACACTTCTTCAAACAGGTCACTGTCACTTTCCCAAAATGAGGAACTGGTGCTGTTTTTTTTTTCGCTTTGTCTGAAAAACAAGAAGGATTTTTTTTTTTTAATTTACTAAATGTCTCAAAATAATTAGCAGGATCAGCATTTCTAGATTCACAGCCATTAAAGAATAAGAATGTGAGAGAGAGTGAGTGAGTGAGTGAGTGAGTGAGAGAGAGAGAGAGAGAGAGAGTGTGTGTGTATGTGTGTGTGTGTGTGAAAAAAGTTTGTATGGGACATAAGGGAATTTGTGGCGGAGTGCAAATATTCGGTATTTTTCGTAAGACCAAATTCTTGACGCACGTCAGGCATGCATACAAGCATTTCCTTTTTCATGTAACACTCTAGCAGTGAAGAAGCACTTTCTGCTCTCCGAAAAAAATATTACGCTGCCCGACGTGCGTCAAGAATTTTGTGTTACCGAAAAATATTGGAATAATCACACTCCATCACACAAATTCCCTTATATCCCATAAGAACTTACACACACACACACACACACACACACACACACATGAAAAATGTAGATATTAAATGTAGCTCATATGGCACTATCAGATTTTAAAACTTGCATAAAATAACAGTTGTTTTTTCATTAAATGGCCTGATCCATGTCATTATTCTAAAGCTTTAGCAATGCAGCTTGGTTGAGCACATTTTCAGATAATTACTGGCCATTACTATATCCTTCGTTTTCAAGCTGGCTATTTCAGTAACACATATTAGAACCTGGAGATCTGTGACTTGTTTAATTTGGAAGAAAACAAATGCTACATTTCTTATTCCTATCCTAGGACACATTACCATAATCGGATACAGCTAAACATCTTTCAGTCTGCATCATCCTTTTCACACTGCACAGGTTGCAATGCTGAAAGTCAAAGACAGAGCACAATTTCAAATCTTTAACTTGCATGTTCATACAGTTAAGTGAAGTATAACATGAATCCTCCCACATACCTCTGGCTTCCAATCATCACCACTGGACAGCAAGTCCTCTTCACAAAGAAGACTCTCCTTGTCACTGTCAGTTTCATCCAGATTACTGGTACAAGGTGGAAGAAGATCGGAGCTGAAATACACACAAATCCAGTGTGCCAATGTAAATTTAAGCATAATCTCTACCACCTTTCGTTTCCATTCAAGCAAAAAATGAATAATGAACAAATCATCAATGGTATCATTCACCCTTCCAATACAGATAAAAGAAACAAGAACATAAAAGGACTAAATACACCACAAAATATAGTGTACAATATTATAATCTCATAAACTAATCTCATAAACTAAGACATATTTCAGGTCAGAATTAAAAGATGACAGTGTAGTTCAGCTTTTAGGAGTAAACTTGTTTGAAGTATGCAATTTTTCATCCCATTATGAAATACAATAACATTAATAAGACTGGATTGGATTGCACTCCATTGCATATTTAGTCACAATGGAACTAGTAACTCCATGTGGCATTCTGTCTGCTCTCACACACAGGTCAGTGTGTGACCTTAGAACAGTGCCTGCTTTCCTTATTACACAGTTTTTTTTTTTTTTTTTTTTTTTTTTTTTTTTTTTACAGAACTTTGCCAATGACAACTTCTTTGCTGCCATTAATTCTTTTCCATGCACTAGTGTATATACTGCTCCAAGGACCTTGTTTATCATCTCATCTGAATTACTAGTGCCAAGATCACCACTGAAGGTCTTGTGAAGTGGGAAAAAATCTCAGCCAGATCTGGGTTCAAACTGAAGCCATTTCATCAGTTGTAATGTGAAGAGTGTGGTGGGGGAGGTGTCTGTTCATCAACTCACAATACACAGAATGCCACAAACAAATTTTCGAATTGACCTTCAAATGCTGACAATGATATTTTCAGTTCAAGAGGTCAGCCAGCCACGCCATTCCCTTTGGTAATTTTCAATTTGCAGGAATGCTGTAACACTTGTCCTTCCAGAGTGATTTATAGATGTAGACTATTACATTCACAGTTCTGATAATTCAGTACAGACTGTTTTAATGTTAAAAAGTTTACCTTGACTTTTTTTTGAAAAAGTACTGTGCACTGTGCCTAGTGGTTACCATCACAGATAACCGTCATGGAGGTCATGGGTTTGAATCCCACCAGTCATGGTTTTTTTTTCTGACCTAATCGGCTCCTACTCAGAGTGCGAGTCTGCTACAAACTCAGTTTGGAAGACTGGGACCACACAGTCGAGTCTCATCCACTTGATAGATTGCGTTTTTTTTTTTTTTTTTTTTTTTTTTTTTTTTTTTTGATAGATGCGTTCTTGAGAGTGTAGCTCAAATTTCACCATCAACTCTGCAGGTGTCTGTATTTTTTTTCCGGGCTGGTTGGGATATAAAGGAAGCATACAAAACATTCCTGTCATATAGTCTCAGACTGAAATGGAACTCTGTAGCATCATCTATATATATCATCCCCTTCCTCATTAATCAGTAAAATGAAAAAAAATTGTCTCAGGTACTGTGCCCATCCAAGCCCTCCTATCATAGTGATCTCACTTTCAGTTTCCTCTCTCAGCTGTGCCACTGGTGAGTTATGTCGCAGTTACTTATGTCCGCAAGTTCATGGGGACTGTCGCTGGACGGACATGGTGGTGACTTTGGAGGGGGCCTCACTCACACTGGCTCCATGACTAAGCTTTTACTGTCATTAGAAGCTGGCTTAGTATGTCAGATCAGATTAGGCACCACTGCACTCCACCAAAGTGGCTAAGCAGAAGTGCAGTGCCTCCTCTGGTGGGTTGCCTCTTAAGAACATTACACTGACTGCACCCTGTGTGCTGCCTGTGCCGTGAGTTTTGGCTGAACAATCAGAGAGGTGGCTATGGAAATTCATAATGAGCAGTGTGGGCCCAGTGCCACTGGGGTGCACACAACCTGAGACAGCATAAAATAAAACCAACAACAACTTTTTTTTAGGTCCACAATGACTCCAAGACATTACCTTCTTGACATTACCAATTGACTATTTCTAGAAAAAAAGATTCTCAAAGTTTATCAGAAGAAAGGCAGAGCATATAGAAAAAAAAAATCTACGGTAAAAGCAGCTGTAATTGTGTGGCCTATTGTACATGTGTAATGACTGAGGAATCATCAAATGGGCCAAATCTGTATGAACAGCAGGTAATCCTGTCTTCAAACAGCTGTAAACTGTGTAATGCAGTCCATACCTTTTTCTACCAAAGGCAGTGCAAAACTTAAGAGTGCAACTTTGCTGACACTTGTTGCCTGATTAGCATTAAACTAAAAGTGGGTAAATGTAATTGACAACTGTATGTTCTTAAAAATTTTTTTTTTGGAAAAAAAGAACTTACGCATATCATAGCAACAAATTTCTCATAAAATGTTGACTGATTTTTCATCCACTTACCTTTTCTGTAAAAAGTTGCTCTCAGCTGACGAGGAACTGCTGGTATATGCCTTTCTCTGTTTAAAACAAGAGATCAGAAAAATAGATGTTAAAAATGTGTATTATATGATTAGAAAACTGTGCATGAATTGCAAAAATAAAAAAAAAAACTGACATTAAAGTTTCATCAACTGTCATGCGCATATAACTATATGATTTATATTACATATAACTTGGAAACAATTAGCTGTTTATACCGTATATCACAGAAGAGTGCAAAATAGCACTGACATTATGCTCACATCTTATTCTTAGCCTCAAAATGAAATATGAACAATTTCTGAAATAATATTGTATACTTTATATCTTTATTTTAAAGTTTGTTTTTTCTTTTTCTTACCTGTGATGCAAGTTCCCCTTCAGTTGCCACCATCAAGGAAGGACTGTCAGGCACGAGGCTGGATGAAGCTTCACACACATTTGTCCCTTCTTTAACAGCTGTATCAAAGGGCACATCCTTTGCAGGAGTAGGTGGAACTGAAGAACTGAGACAACAAAAGAATTATTTTTTAAAAAATGACCTTTAAAAGTAACATGTAATACCAGTTCTTATTACAAATCTAACACATGTGTCTGTGATGACAAAATAGACTGCACTCTTGGAGTGTTTGCTTGTGTGCTCACCTTTGACTAAATAACTGTTAAATATGATGACCAGCATCCAATCGCTTTACATGGGTGCTAAACATAAAAAAAAATCAAACTTGAAAAAAAAAAAAAAACCTTTTTCTCAATACTAAATGCTTGAGATGCCGTGGATGAGGCACTAGACTTATGCCTGCATGATCACAAGAAGTGCAGCCCTTCTGCTTCAGCATGACCTCTGGTTTTCCAGAGAAAAGTAGATCATTCAAGATCATATCCTGGTTCTTCCTCAAGTTGTGTTCAACAACAGCTGCCTCAATTAATAGATAAAGGTGCCTGACAAAGTTTATGAGTTGTATTTATATCATTGTAGTAAAGATTGTAGGAAGAAAGGTGGCAGAGTGGTTAAGATGTTCACCTGCCATCCCAACGTGTGAGACGTGCATGGGTTCGAGCCCTGCCTTTTTCGCCCTTTCTTTCCCAGTTTGAATGACAAATTGAACTGAACGTCAAGTCCATCAGATGGGGACTATAAGCGAGTCAGACCCGTGTGCCTTCCTGGCCCCCTGCACATGTTAAAGAACCCATGGCGGTTGAAAAAATCGAAAAAAAAGGGGGGGGGGGGGGGGGGGGGGTTTCCCCGCTACCCTGGTAAAATTGATGTAGATTGAAGACAGCTGCCTGGTATTTATTACCAAGCCACAAAATTGTCACTTACTGTTATCGTGTGCCATCGTGTACCGGTAAAAATGGAGGACACGTATAAACATCGCATGCATCCTATGTGAGAAACTGGAGGAATAAATGAGATAAATGAAAATGAGTGACTCATATTTGAATGCTACGGGAAACGACTTAATGAGCGCCAGTAGGCTGCTCTTCAGCCGGCTCTACCCAGGTAGGCATCCCATTGAGAGTGAGATAGTGTGTTTATTGCAAAGCGCTTAGAGCTTGGTTTGTGACTGAGGATATGCGCTATACAAATACCCAATATAATAATAATAATAATAAAGATTAACCCCAGGGAAGATAAACTGAAGCAAACTGAAGGACTGCAATCAAGAATCGCGTCATCACAGCTGACCCAGCCAGTGTAGGTACTATCACGGTATCAGCACAAGACAGATCAGCATGAAGACTTGCCCAAGCCACTCACTGGACCATCTGTCTGTTTTTACCTAGCATCTCTGGCTGACAACAGTATTTACGCACAGACACAAACAAACACAGACACACAGACACAAGCAAACACACACAGACACACACAGCACACACACACACACACACACACACACACACACACACACACACAGAGGTGCAACACTGACACTTGAAGAAATGAGAAGTAACTAACATTCCAATCTATAACAATGTTTCTCAATCTTGTTATCCCTATTCCACTATGATGACTGACATCTTTGAGTCTTTCAGTACGTGGATCAATGGCCAGACAGCACAAACAATAGAAATATATACATGCATAGTATTTAAACACACACACACACACACACACACACACACACACACACACACACACACACACCACACATCTGTAAAGAAACCCATGATGTTTAAGTGAAATCGGAAATTAGAATTCAGTCTAATTTATAATTCCACTAGTAAACATTAGAATTCTTATTTTCCCAAAGGCAAACTAAAATTCTAATTTTCCCTACATAAATCCTTACCGAGATGTTTCCATCTCCTCTAGCTGAAAAGGCTGAAATCTAAGGTTCAATGGAGAACACTAAGTAGAATTTACTGCACAAAAGAATTAAGAGCCCAACATACACTTCACACACACACACACACACACACACACACACACACACACACACACACACACACAATAATGCACTTAAGTACAGCAAACTGCAGTGCAAAATTAACCATGTAATTATATCAAAGGTTTGGTACAGAAGAAAATTCACAAGTGCAAAATAAATCATGTCATTTATTAAAGATTTTGTAAAGAAAAAAAATATACAGATGATCTTTTAATCATAGCAATTCACATCAGGGTTTATATTTTGGACTGCGCCCCGCGCCATTGGCACATCAAGGCTGAAAATGACCCAATACTTTTCCGTCTTCAAGCCAAAGGGCGCATCGCTTTTGCATTCAACTGCGCCAGCCTTCATGGTGTGTTAGAAAGATGGGCCTTCAGTGTGCAAAAAATCTGACACTTACACCTCTAAGAAACAGACTCTCCTTGGACAGATGTGAACAGCTCATGAGAGTGAAAATTGAAGAGGGTAGCCTGTGTGACTTTGACTTCAATGCTGCTGTACAAAAGTGGAGTGATACCAGCAGTAGAAGACTCAAGATCAACAACTGAAGAAGGGGAACAGCAGTGGGATACTGTACCGGAGGCTGGATTTCAGTTTTCTCTTTCCAAGTGAATTGTCTATGCATGCACACACGCATGCACGTACACACACACCATACATATTCTCACACACTCAGTGACTCACGAATCATCAACATGGATAAAACATTTCCTGATCCGAAGTCAAGACACATGTTCATCTCCTGCTCAATACTGTGGCTTCAGCTCGATTTGAACTCTTGGCCTTACCAACCCTAACTACTCCTGTGACTGTGAAAGGGCCTTCAATGTGGAAAATGTAACACTCACACCTCTCAGTGACTCTCACCTCTCAGAAAGACTACTAGCAGCTCATGAGAGTGAACACTGATGTGGATACTAGCCTGTGTGACTTTTCTGATATAACAATAAAGAAGTGAAGTGATGCCAGCAGAAGACACAAGCTCAAGAACTGAAGAAAGGGAACAGCAGTTGGATATCAGAGACTCTGACTGGATGACAGTTTTTCTTTCCCACACACACACACACACACACACACACACACACACACACAAGGTGAACTCAGAAATAAACACACAAAATATGATTTAATATCATTTCTTTAATTTTGCACTGTATGACTAAATGTAACTGTTGAATCGTTCAGGCCACTTTTTCTTCTTTTGACTGGTGACCTACTGTTCCTTCAAATGAACCAATTTTTTTTTTTTGCTTCAGTGGACCAATTGACCCATAAGGATTTTTGACAAGAATAAACCCTGTCACGTTTGTTGAATTTTAGCCTGTAATCATTCTAATCAATCTCAATTGGATTCTAATTTCCACCCTGAGATACATTCATAAAAACAATTCACACATTCTGAAAACTTAAGAGCATCTTAATAAGTTCACCTTTGTTTCATTCTTACAATTTGCAAACAATAAGAAATCATACTCATTCAAAAAATGATTCATAATGTGCTAGACCAACTCAGTATTAATCACCTACCTTGTAGATGCACCACAATCAAATCCATTCTGTAGATTTTCTTCTGGTTCCCAGGTATTATGTCTGTGCCACAAAGGAGAAAAAAACTATATAACAACAAGAAACAGTAAAACAAAATTATGAATACATCATGTACAGAAAAACTGTAGTATATTATAATATTAAAGGTTTTCTATTTGTATATTTGTTTATTTGTTTGTTTTTTACTTAATGAGGGAAAAATTCAACTCTTGGGTTAAAATACACAAATAAAAAGCAAGAACTTTTTGTATCTTATTTATCTGAAATCTCCATAAGTTTTCCTTTGCAACTTGAAGCTTAATTCATACTTCCCCCTAAGACCTTAAGTTGAATCAAGTCTATGATAATAATGACAAATACATTATTCCTTAGGAACTTTAGTTGAATGAAGGTCTTTAAAGTTTAATGATGACAATCACATCATCTCAATGTCTATGCCTCTATTTTTACAAAAATCATTTTTAAAGAATTACTATGAATGTGTTAACTTGGCAGCTAATCACAAGGACATCCCCATTACCCTCCCCTTTCTGACCACCAATTACCTCTCTGCCTCTGTGACTGTCATCAACTCCCCCATACATCTGTCCTATCCTTTCCACCTCCCAATTTTACTCCCCTTCCTTCTCTCTCTCTCTTGTTTTATTTGTGTTGTTCACTGGCTGTTTATGTGTGAATGATTGATTGTTATTTATGTTAATCATTGTGGTGAACATGTTTTTATTACAATATCGTTATTGTCCCATCAGCTTGAAAGGACGTTCACTGGTCAACAAACCAACACATGACAAATCAAGTGCTAATAACATTTCACCTACCTTTAAAAAAATCACCACTAAATTGTTATTGGAAAATGGTTTAATTCATGTAGGAAACACCCCCCCAAAAGCACAGTTTACATTGCTGTATGAACTCAACACATTTTTTTTTTGTCTACAAAACTGTCTAAAATTATCACCTGGTATACACTTATTTTGTAAAGAATACTTACTTAGAAGACCAGCCACTCCATTTAATCAGATATTCTCTTTTTCCCTGCAAAATATTGATATTACTTTTTTTTTTCGTTTAATTAAGGTCATCAAATTAACATCATCATTACTGACAGTCTTTGGCTTTTATATTTTAAGGCTTCATATAGAAATCCAGACAGTGTAAGTAATTAATCTGTTCATGGTCAGGCCTCAGTGTCAGTTCTGTCAGAGAGAGAGAGAGAGAGAGAGAGAGAGAGAGAGAGAGAGAGAGCAATTGAGAAGTACGGACTTACAAGCTCTGGCAAGATTAGGTGAAACAGTATTCACTTAACCTGGTTCTCTCTCTCTCTCTCTATCCCCCCCCCCCCTCCCACTCCTCCCCTTTGCACACACACACACACACACACACACACACACACACACACACTACCAGAAGCAACTGAACGCCTGGTTGACTACTAAATCAGATTATAAGTTTAAATGTACAGACTAAACTATTATCAAGTGTCCATTTTATACAGATTTGTTGGTTTGTTTATTTGTTTACATTTTACTCTTAACAGAAAGCCCTTACATCCACACCTTTATTGATTTCTTCCACACACACAAAAAAAAAAAAAGAAATAGTGGGTGCCCAAATGGTATAGTTCAAAAGGTTATTTTTTTCGCCATTGATCTTGATTAAAACAATTAAAGTAAACTCAATAAATGTTGTGCATTCATAAAACGTGAGCAAAACATCCGCTAGAGATCTAGTCTTGACGAATTTTACTTCAGTCAGTAGCACTCCACCTCAGTCCTACAAGTTGAACAGGATCTAAAATCACATGATCTGTTTGAAGTGTTTGCTTCGACGATGCCTGTAATATAGTTTTTTCTAATGTATTCTCAATAAATTAAAATGCAAATATTCAACAGTTACAGCAGTTTTTCTAATATACTGCAATATCTTCATATGATTCTATTGTGCTTACCTTCCGCATTCGCCGTTTAACAATTCTGTCAACGCCATGCAATTCAGTCTCCGCCATGTTTGAACTTGCAAAGTGATGTCCCTTCCAAAACCGCGCGACTTGTCGAAAATTACGCTCAATGAGATTTTAAATCCGTGACAGTCATTTTAGTTTGAAATACAGACTAGCACAATGCTAGTTTTCATGTGCACTCATTTCATTTGTGTCAGTTTTGCTAGCAGCCAGTTCTCACTCACTTATTCACCACGTCACATGTCATATAAGGAATAACGTGAATCGTTACTTA
>JADBJO010021961.1:0-28668 GCA_016801955.1 Conus betulinus
CACTTCTTTATCATAATATTCATTATTTGTCAATCTTTTCACGGGACAATATTGTTCATTATCATACTATTTTGTCAATCTTTTCACTGGATGATATCATTAGTTAAACAACACAAACTCCGTAAGAAACAATGCAACATTCATCAAACCTAAACCGCACTTTTGTTCTCCATCCCCACCCTGTCCTAATCCTTGTAGTCAACCTGAAAGAAACATGTTTTAATACTGTACCACAGATTACCATTCACTGAGGAAAAAAGCTAAAAATATGCATACACGTCCACTCACTTTAACGCAGCCTGATCCTTCAAAACATTTTCTCCACAACAAACCAATGTAAGATTTAATACATAAGAAATGTGACCACAACCAAATAAACCTCTAGAGCTACGAAATTCCGCATGTATGGTCACAAGACTCTGTTCTATACTGTGAGCAAGATTTTGTGGTCTCGAGGTGAAAGGTCATGTCACTGTCACCAAATGTCACCCAATGTGTCACATGCAATGGTGACAATTCTAATACAGCACACCACCATGCAGTTATCCCATGCACATGCATGTTAGTGTTGTAAAATGAAAGCTGCGGCCTAAGTGAGATGATCTGTCTTCTGTCCGCCTGTTCAGTCCCCACAGGTAATCCACAGAATGTCACACACAACTAGTGTCAATTGTCACTACTGAACAGTTACTGTATTCAAGCACAGTTCCTCATTGTTTTTCTGTCACTGTTCTAAGCACCTTATACATGTCCATATGTATTTACACACTGTATAGCTGTACAGTGAGGAAATTGAGTAGAGTGTCACTGCTGCCAAGTGTCATCAAAGCACTGTCACCATAAACTACAGGTAAGCATATATACATGTACACACAAACACAGAGACTAGCAAACTGCCCTACTGTTGAGCCACTTTCAGCGCATGGTAGTCATGGAAACAGTCATTCTTATGAAAGCATAAAAAGGCACTGGCAAAAAAAAAAACACATATATGACGTTTCTACGCGTCGTCCCTTAGTTGTCATAGGGAATAATCAGTACAGAGACGTAGCCCCGCATTTCGTCAGGTGTTGTGTCGAACCACAGGGACAGGGAGTCAGGTGTGCCCTTAGCTGATTGTTTTGAGAGAGTATCTGTTAGTTTCTTCTGCTACTAGTTGAAAAAAAAATATGAGAGGTAGAAAGAAGAAATAATCTAGTGCGGTGGCAGTGTTGTTCGGCAGTGAGTACGCAGGGCCTGTCGGCTGTTGGAATGGGGCCACGCGCAGGCAGGATGTGTAGCCGGTCGCCATTGTTTTGCAGAGTGGCGAGTAGTAGCACGTGGTTCTCAGGGTCGCTTTCACCATTTTCCTCTCCTTCATTGGTGCCGATTTCAACATCATTCTCTTCTCCTAACTCTCCATTTTCATACTTCTCTAATTCTTGCATAATTTGATCCCACTCCTCCGCTGAACACTCAGGAATATCATCAAACTCGACTGTTGTTAGCAGACGACGCCATTGCGAAAATCGGTCAGTCTCACGCACAACTGTTCGCTTGCAGTTTCTCCTCTTTCTTAGTGAATGGAAGTGGTGCCAGCATCCAAAAATAGTGCTGCCACATTACTGGACTATAGTGGGAAATCCCCAACAACTTTTAGTGGCTCTCCGAGTATTTTCACGGAGTCAGCACGTGATGGAAAAGTACCGTACACATGCGGCGGGCAGCTCCCGTCTGCACCCCACCTCATTGTCAGAAGCAGAAGAGGGACTGCTGCCAGGTGTAGTATACCCGGTCTCCACATCCTGGCAGGTCTTGCTTTCAGCTGATCGTTCCATAGACCTACGCATCGCAGATGAGCTCTCTTGCTGCACAGAAGACAGGGGGGACCGCACCACCAGCACACCTCTTGGCACTGGTTTCTTCCTCCATCACACTTAGCCTTCTCTTGGTGTCCAGTGCTTTGGCTCTGTTGAAAATTCTTGTTGATGACTCTGTGCTGTATGGGTAGAAGAGGAGGGGGAGGAGGAGGAGGTGGGGGTGGAGGTGTAGGAGCACTCAAAGGTATCTGGGAAGGGGCACCTTCGTCAAGACTGGTCTTGCTGGGCTGAACAGCCATGATTAAGGGCGGCCGGAGTTTGGACTGCCCCAGTGGGGATTTGGGTTCCTTTGAGGTGGATCGCAACACTCTCTCCCCCTTTGCCTTGCCTTGCGTGGTTGCTGTGTTCCCTGCTTTTGTTCCAGTCTTTTGCAGCGCAGGGGCTGCGGGGAAGACAGGACAGGAGTGTTCTCTTTGTCAGAGATGGCGGCCATTCCACTGCGGGCAGCTATCCGCTTTGAGTATCTTCGGCCTTTGCTCTCTAAAACACACGCCACACAAACAAAAGACGTCACTTGACCTCAAGGGCTTTTGACACATGTCAAACCTACATTTCATTGTATAATCATATGGCGTCCTCAGGTAAATACTGATCTGAACACTGTCACAGACAGTGCTGAGCAAAGAGGAACTATAATATTTTCTCACATTTTCTGCACATGATGACAATGTACTTTCCAATTATGAAATAATGAAAATGCATTGTGAGATACTTATGAGCATCAGTGAGCGCGCCACACACAAACACACATACACAGCACAAACACTTGCATACGTGGGTGAATACAAATATGACCACATATATACATGTACATGTTCACATACAAGTGTGCTCACACACACACACCCATAGGGAAAGCTGAACTCGCCTTCAGAATATGTGAAGGCTTTCTGCATATCTGTCCTCAGCTGGTTCAGCATCTGGTTTGACTGCTCTGGCGACACAAGGCAAGCTGGGTACTGCTCACCATGCAATACACTCATCATCTTCACCTGACAAAACATTGAGAAACAACAGTGAAGATTAATGTTAACCTTTTGCCTCCGTTGACTTAATTGTACTTGTCGAAAACCTTTCAGTTTTTATTCGTCTATGTATAATTTGTAATACTAAAAGTTCTGGTTTGGGTCTATTGAATACCCATTTGAATTCTCTATAAAAATCATATGCTAAAAGTCAATCCTGACACTCAGACAGGCATGTGTTCCCAGTTTTCCATCGCTTCCTATGACTCCTGCACCGCAGATACATCTGTGGTTGGAAGTTAAAGGCGTAAGTGAAGACACTCAGTTTGCAAACTTTTCTTCAGATGACAACTAACATTTTGGGGGTTCCTTTTTTTTGCCTTTCTTGCATATTCTCCTTCAGGGACGTTACTTCAAATTCATACCAGATCACTCCTTTGGTTGCTGAATGTTGACATTTAATGCTGAGCCCTTGATATTTTTCTGTTTTTACTGTTTCAGCAATCATTTTTTTTTCATGTAAGTTCAACACATTTCTTAAAAACTTCAAATTTCATGATGTTTCCCTACTTCTTTTTCTTTATATACTCTGACATATTTTCATCCATAATATTTATCCTGTGATCAGTATGATATCATAACCCAATTCCAATAAAAAAAATTAGCACCAAAATGAACTGGTAAGACTTAGGTAGCAACTACATTACTGCACAAAAAAGCTAATGCAATCTGGAAAAGAAATATTGGACTGGCTACATTAAAATGGAAATATAAACATGGCCCCCCAAAATTTATATTCATTTTAACTCTGACGCGATTTTTTCCCCCTTTTTTTTTCCTTTTGTTTTATGTTCTGTGGTGCTTATGTTAGTGATATTCTCAACATTTTACATCTGTTGTTCATTCTCTCCAGTTATTTCTGCCATGTACTCAGGCACCTTGAAATTTAACTGGTTTTAGTGAGCGGGAAACAAAACACATCTCTTTGATCAAAACTGCCAAAGTCCAATGATGCCTATGATCAGAACGTAAGGTCATGCAGCAAAACAAAAAAAAAAAAAAAAAAAGGTTTTGTTTCATTTTTGTTTTATTACAAAATAATATGATGAAAAAAAAACCCTGAAAAGTTCAGACCAGATACATTAGTATAATTTTAACTGGTCTTTCAGTGTCTTCATAACACAAGATTTGCAGATGCATATTTCTGCACTGTTCTCACTCATTGGCAGAATAGCTGGATTGTGCCTGCCTTTCGGCTCACATAAAATTACGTAATAACAGTTTTCTGTTGATCATCTTGACTCTAACTTACATTTAACAATAATCTAGGCTCTTCTTGTTACATTCCTACATGGTTGATACACAAGTTTGCTGAAACTTTTTGAGGACATTTCCAGGCTGGATTTTGACATTTTAAGGATGTGTAAATGTATCGGGGAAGTAGAATACATAAAAGAGCTTACAAAAGCAAACAAACCAAACTGAAACAAAATACAACTCATTAGGATACAATTTTTAGAAGTGAAAATTCTTAATATTTCATTTGAGTTTGTTCCTTGATGTAAATGTATCTTAATATCCTTGGGTGTTTCTGAAATCTTTGCAAACACCCGTATTGAAAGAGATCTGAATTCCGCACCACACTTTTTTTTTTTCCCTTTAAATCTCCTTGTATCCTTGAACTAAAATGAACTTTGTATAAGGCCTTCAACACAGTGACCTGTGACCAATAAAAGCTGCTTTTAAGATTTACTTGAAGACTGCAGACCTCTCTATATACATGTTCCAAGCATGGACTTTATTTTGGGAGAGTGAATGAGTTGGACGGGGAGGGGGTCAAAGTGGTGTGTGTGTGTGTGTGTGTGTGTGTGTGTGTGCGTGTGTGTGTGTGTGTGAGAGAGTGAGAGAGAGAGAGAGAGAGTGTGTGTGCGAGTGTGTGTGTGTGAGAATGTGTGTGTGTGAGAGAGAGAGAGAGAGAGAGAGAGGGAGAGAGAGAGAGAGAGAGAGAGAGAGATTTTAAAACCAAAGAAAGATCAAGAAGATTCAAGGAGCATAATATCTGCGACAAGCACCTGGTACACATACGGCACTATCATTGTTAGTTGCTGTGATATCTTTCACAAGTTCCTCCGATTTGAGTCAAGAACCATCACAGTGTTCATTAGCACTTTCTAATTCAACATACAGGCAGGACACCAATCACCACCCTTTGTTCATTAAAATGCTTGGCTATGAATGCAAAAGGAGAGAGAGAGAGAGAGCAAGTGTATGTGTGTGCGTGTGCGTGTGGGCATGTGCATGTTTTTGAGTGCACGCATACGCATGTGCACACACATGTGCGTATATATTATGAGTGATTCTGTGTGTGTATGCAAATGTGAGAGAGAAAGAGAAAAAAAGAGACAAACCGACGGCCAGCGTGTGCAATGTTTAATTGTAACAGCTCTTATGAGTTGCATCTAGACAAAAATTTTTCCTTGACAATGCCATAATGTCTGTATAAGCTGAGAAAGTTGGCGACCAATGTTGTATGAGGGGATGACATCACTTTCGCTCAAGTTGAAAAAAAAAAAAAAAAAAAACTGCTTCAAAAGTGCATCAAACATTCTTACCTTCAAATAGGAGAACAATCCTGCATTTTCTAGTTCCTCTTGTTTCTTTTTGCGAATGATTTGATAATACGCTTCAGGGTTCCCTTGAAGATAGCTGCACAGCTCCTGAACAAACATCAAGACAAAAGGGTACATCTAAATCTCCGCAAAGTAAATTTCCTTACTGGCCTCTTCTTGTCAATTAGTTTACTCAAATTACTACCTTCTCTGCCTCACGTGGGTAACCACCCATAACTAAAAATAACAAATCAGGCATAGAAGATGATGAGGAAAAAAAAAATTACAACCAGGAAATTTTACAGGGTAAGTTTTTGCTGAAAGCCTGACATGGAGCCTAGGACTTCATTGTTATCTGCAGTCATTCCAAAAAAAGGGAACGAGTTTGGGATATCGCAGAGAGATGGAGAAATAGATGTCAAGCTGAAGTGCAGTGTGTTCTGCATTAGCACAGTAAGAGAATCAGTAAAGTAGACCTAACCTGGCATTTCTTGTTTCAGGAACTTCAGTTGTTGCTTTTTTGACAAAAACTATAAAAGAAAGAATCTTTGAATTTGAGTGGAAGAACATTCTATCTGCATACCTTGATATTTACTGTTGCACTATTAGTGCATTTATGTAAGAAATGGAAACATGAAAGAAAAAAAAAAAAGCAGACAAAGATATAAGCCAAGTACAACTAGACAGAATGGAAACCAGTACCATTAGAATTAATAGAAGGATGCATTTCATCCAAGCAACAGACTTAATAATTTTTGCACAACCTCTTCATATGGCCTTTTCACTTCACTTTCATTTTGTGACATTTTAATAAATATAACAAAGCTGACTGCAGGGAGCCACATTGACTGTTTCCAATGGCAAAAGTGATATTTTGAATAATCAGAATAATCTTTTTGCTCAAAAATTAAACCAGAATTACACGTTATAGATCTGGTTACATTACTTTCAGTCTAATCACTACAACAGTTAAACCAAAAAAAAAAAACAAAACAAAAACAAAAATCCTGAATGCAAATATCAACTGGTAATAAACAATTATTTCTTGAGTGCAACACATAAAAAACAGCACTTTTTTTTCCCACATCAAAAGAAGCAACGGTAAATGTTAAATAGAACAACAAACAAATGACCGTACTGTTTAAGAATGACCAACATGCTTTCACTGTGTCACTTTAACTGTCCGGTAAAACACCTAAAAAGATTACTTTGTAAAATCTGGGAGTCAGCAATAAATTCAGAATAATCCCAAAAAAAACATTACAGAAAATTAAACCTGGCTGGATCATTCACATTTTTTCTGGACTTTATATGTGAAGAGTGGGCCAAACAAGATAACTGTACATCACTTAACTTCCTGGTTAAGAATTTGTACTTCAAACTTCAATATTATATATTCAAATAAACTCTCTCACTGATGTTTTATGAAGAACACTGACAATTATAATCTTGTGCATCCCTGCTTACATTCAATGCTTTCTCAGTCATTTCGGACGTCTGATCCTCATACTCCTGCTCTGTCATCCGTTGGCAAAATGTGGCCGGCATGTCCTCTGCCTCATCAAACTCATCCAGGTTTTCCAGCCTTGGGTCCCGACTAGCCATCCTGGCTCTCTGGAGTGTGTTTCACTATCACAAAGTGTGTGGCTCGTGACTCAAGTTTCTTGACCTCCTGCAACGGGAAATGAAGCTTCTGAAAATAACAAACACTTCCTAAAGACTGAGCGGAAAACAACAACAAACAAACAAAAAATAAATAAAGAAATAGACTATGGTGTTTCAACATCTTCACAACCAAAGTGAAAAGGACACTCTTCAACTAAATATTTCACGGGTAATCATCAGTCAAGTTGAGTAACCTCTGAATTAAAGACAAAGAAAAAAATGTAGAACAGCACTCTTTACATTGTGTTCTAATATTTCTTTTTCTAACAACCCTGAAAAACTTTACACAAACCTTAACAGCCCACATGTGTTTGGTTAAACAAAAAGGATCTGATCATGTGAAACACTTTAAACCCTTTTAAATAAATAATTAATTTCTAAAAACAAACAGAACAACATGGTAGAAAACACTCGGTATACTGACTCTATAATCACAGCACTTGAGGATGTTATCATTTTAGTTTCCAAAAGCCAATCAAGTGGATTACAAGCACAATAACTGTATGTGCATATGTAAGAGAGAGAGAGAGAGAGAGAGAGAGAGAGAGAGAGAGAGAGAGAGAGAGAGAGTATGTGTGTGTGTGGGCATGCGTGTGCAACTACAAGTATGTGTGTGTGTCCATGCTCGGTCATACACTTGCATTGTTCATGTCAGAATGTGCATACAGTTTTTTCTGTCAGTTTTGAAACATTTCTGACCAGCTGGTTGTAATTAATTTGTCTCTCAATGTTTTTCCCTTATAATTCTAAGAGTTTAAAACAATTAAAACATAACACTAATTTATACCACCTCCAACAACACACTTTTCATCATTTGACTTTGCACATGACTCCTATGTTCTAGTGCCACTGATTGACTTGGTCGACAGTGCTTTAGATCATATAAAAAAAAAAACCTGTTGAAAAACATGATGAAAAAGGGCAAAGATAAGCATTATATCACTTTACAGTGGCTCAAAAAGTACTGATAATTGGCTATGGGGGTGGGGATTGGGGTTTGGGATGTGGGGATGAAGGCGATGGGGGCTTGCCGTTTGAACAAAATTAATTCCATCAACTCCATCCAACTCTTAAGACTTTATTTTTTCCCCTGCCACACAAGCCGCGGAACTATCAGTCACTGTTATTTCAAACAGATGCAAACATCGCGCTCAATGCAAAAAGTGTGGCTACAACTCCTTCGCACAAAATGGCTGTTCAGGACCACGAGAGTACACTCTCTTGGCAAGCTGCTACCTTGTCTGACAGTGCAAGTGGGAACACACACAAAATATATATGCTCATTTCAGTTCAATCCATGTCCTTGGAGAAGTCTTGCTGGAGCTTAATTACCTCTACTTTTCCATTCAACAACAACATCAACACAAAAAAAAGGGTGGCGGAAGGGGTGGAGGTAGGATGTTTGAATAATTTGCTCTGAAATTGACCTATCACACACTGGTAAAGTACAAGGCTTAAAAGGACATGAAAAAAAATATGCCGAAACATACACTAAAAACTGTCTTTCATTTAATGCAAGAAGAATGGAAAAAAAGAAATTCTTAACACAAGAAGCTGGACTTACTGAAATCGTACACAACTGAAATAATGAAACAGATTTAATTCTTGAAATTAATCAGAGAGAAAACTAATCACATTACATTCAAAACACTGAAATTTTGGTGATCAAGCAACAGATTTTTCCAGCTTGTTTTGCCCACGAGTGTTGAGGCGACAATCAGTAAAAAATGATTTCAGCAGTCCCTTCCCAACAGAAAACAATTCAAATGATTGCCAGTCTTAGTAGATCTGTTAACACTGTAAACAGCAAGGAAAAACATCCTATTTCAGTTGTTCCTAACACAAGCTGAACATGGTGAAATTAAAACCCAAACTCCTGAACCTCAGCCACTACAGTCACACACTGACTAAATCCAATCATTTGCAACTTGTGACATTAACTCCTACATCAATACTACCATAATTTCCAAATCACAGTCTTTTGCCTGAAAAAAAGATTGCGATAGTAGAACAGGATAATATATCAAAGTATAAACAAAAACCCATTCTGATTTTGATCTGTGACAAATGTGAAGATGTGCACCCCCTACACTATTTTGTGCCAATTCCCATGTTGTAATTTTTACCCTGCTCCATAATTCATTAGAATAACACGATTCATTCATTGCTATTTAATGGAATAACCTTGTCAGTAACATCCCAATACACAGAGTACAGTGAGTCTACCTATCTAACTTCTGTTGGTAAAGTCTCCAAGATGAAACAGTACTTCCAGATGCAGTGTGAGCAGTGCATCTGGATCAGGTCATAAAATTTATCCGTAAGTCTTCAGTCAGTGAAGTCCCCAATACTAAACGGTTGATTAAATCGGCACCTCATGGTAACGCATAGTTGTAATGGTAATACTGCAACAGTCATAATTTCCTTCCAGTGTAGTTCAGACTCCCTCACCCCTTTTCTCCCCCAAAAAAGAAGTTCAAAAGACGAAGTACAAAAGGATCATAGGTGGGTGGTTGGGTGGGTTAGCTGCTAAAATAAAAATGACTTCTACCCAATCTATGATACCATTATTTCCCTTTCATTTGATTGACGAGTGGTCGTAAATATGCAATTCTCTTGAGTACTCAACGAGTTGTGAGTTTTTCAATCGTCACTCCCCGTTCCAATCAGTAATTTAACATGAGCATCGGTCTATCGTACTAGTGGTAGTTCTACTAGCCTACTGCTATTACATAGGTGTCGATGAAGGCATAACTGTGAGTAACCCAACCGTAACTTTGTGATACAAAAATATTCCAATCTATGACCACAATCATGTTAAAATGACTGAAGCTGGATGAGGCAAAAGTGAAAGCATGCCTAACAGCTGTGCCGCACTGCTGGCCAGTTGACTAAAACGTTTCACACACCCCACATTCGGCGTTATCCGGTCGAAATTTACAAAGCGCCCGCCACGAATCTATGGCACATATAAAGTATTCAATGGTTTTTCAAAATACGATTACTCACTGCCACCTATTTCTTAAAACTGTGTTGATACTAAAATTACCTTAAACTTATTTTTGCATGTGTTATCAGTTGTATTATAATGGATTTGTAATGGTTTACAAGGATATCTACATCCGAGTTATTTTCAATTATAGTTTTATATCGTCAAAATACCTACGACAAAATGAAAGTAAAAGTCAACACTAAAAAACTATCTATCGCAAACCCAAGTCGACCAGAATTCCGTTGCATAACAATGCATTATTTGACCCAGGAAGATGTGGTTTTAACCAAATACGCAGTGTGTTGTTCCTACCTGAACGATCCTTCCTATCGAACTAAACGTGCCAAAATACAAGCCATTTCTCCTCGGTCGATTCCTATGCGTTGAACTATTTCTCAATGGTACTGCACAGTCCAGTAAGCAGACAACTTCTTTTGTTTGTGAAGTTTGTCCCTTTCCTCTTTCTTTTTATATTTTTTTCTTGTTTGTCTGTTTCTTCTGTTTTGTTTTGCTTCGTTGTCTGTCATTGATGACTCGAAGACGCGCCCTTCTATTTCAGGTCTTTTCATGGAAGATTTTTGTTCACCTTCTTCCATGGTCGTTGGAAGAGATCCCCAATTTCATTCATTTTCAAAAATAAGTTTAATAGATAAAAAAACAACCCCCAAAACAGATGCAATATTTAAGCATATATGGTTGTGTATGAACCTTACGAATAACAAGGAAATGACAGAAAAAATTTTAAACAAATAAAAACAAAATAAAACAAACAAAAGGTCATTCGGGTATTTGCAAGTTCTTCTCTCTCTCTCTCTCTCTCTCTGCTTTCATGGCCGGGTCTGGGTCCGCTATGCACGTAGCCTAACTCATTGTGCTTTGCAACTTCTTCCCATTTTTCTTGCTCCCCCCTTACTTTCTCTCTCGCTCTTCCAAATTCTGAGCGTACCTTGTCATATTCATTTTATAATCGGTTTTCATACATGCTAATTGTTCCTTACAGTACATTTCTATATCCCCCCCACCCACCTCTTCCTCCCCTTCATGGCTTTTTCTTTCATTTCTTTTCATTTGATGTTCCATTATGGTTGTATGGTCGTTTTTTGTTTGTTTGTTCTAATACATTATTTCATTTCACTGGATGTTATAGTCCCTACTCAGGGCGAGGACTGGATGTCAGTGCTTATCTATTATCTGGGGATTGGCGGGTGCGTTTGGGATAGAAAGGGGGGGGGAGAGGGAGGAGGGGGTGAATGGGTGCCGGGTAGGATATTCCAGATGTGTACGAGGAACTGAGGGTCCCAATAGATGTTTGAGATGAATTGTATGTTTGAAATGATGTTTAAAGTGTATGGTACGTACTTACAAAAACACACCTGTCTCATAAATACACACACAAACAAAAACTCAGGTACTAATACACATGTAAAGAAATGTACATACACAATCACTTGCACACGCACGTGCGCGTTTGCGTGTGTGCTCGCGTGTGTGTGTGTGTGTGTTTATAGTGTGTGTCTGTATATATGTGTCTGTGTATCTGTATCTCTGTGTCTGTACGAGTGTAGAGTTCGCGCATGTGTGTCGGTTGGGGGAGGGAAGGGACATGGGGATGATGACGTGATGGTAAGAGTTATTGAATCATGCTTGAGCTGAATCGTTCGAAACAGCATCTGTATGGTCTCCCCCATCCCTCAACTCTGTGGGGAAGCCACTTGGTGCCACACTGACCAATTCACCACGTTCCTCAGGTTCTGTCGGTTGCGTGCTAAGCCTTAGCTTTTTCTGCAAAAACGTTTTTCTTTTGTCCATTCTGCAAATAGTATCAGTCCATCGCTTCTCCCGTCTTCCCCTCCGTCTCCCTCCTTCAACAGCTCAATGGGGGACCGTTTTGAGCAAGGCCATTCGTTGTACCTTGTATGACTGATGTCGAGGAATCTTCACAGCACGGTCCTATGTGCTGCTTGATGTTTTGGCATACTTGTTTACTGGCAATATGATCAGCCTACCCGATGTTTAGTATCTTGTTGTGACATCTCATTTCCATGGCTTGGAATCTTCTTTCCAGATCTGGTATACGGGACGTCTCTCGCATGCATGCAGGAAGATGGAATATACAGGTGCGTGCACGAGCCTGATCTTCTCTTTTATGGAGAGATGTCATTCTCCTTCTGCCAGGTTTAGTATGGGCGGAACTGAGGTTGTCATTACTGCTCTTGAGAGGATTTCTGGTTTGGATCTCTCAGTGCTATTAAATGATAAATGAAATGGTGCATACCTCCAAAACCAAATCTATTGCATGAACACACACACACACACTTGTGTTCGTGTGCACACTAGCGCGAACGCATACCAATACGCCCATGCATACATATGCGAGCAGTGCAGGAGGGTCAGTCTCTGGGGATCACGCTCATCTGATGACGAGGCTGATCTAAGAGGTGCCACGTGCTACGTTTGGTTCCATCAGTCACTTCTTTGGAGCGTGTTTTCCTATACAGTTTACTGCCCCAGTTGGCCTTGGTTGACTAGACTGCACTCTGGAATCACTTCGCATTCACTCTTTTTCCACAGTTCCTGTATTGCCGTATCTATGTTTGCTTTCCGTTTTGTCTTTTACCACCACTTCATTTCTGTTGACCCTAGCGCCTGTCTGTTGGTTTGTGAGTGTCCCTTTATTTACCTGATTGTGAGGTTTCCCCTCGCTACAGCCACTGCGTCCTGCACTTTTTGCTTTCTGTCAGTCTTCAGGTTGGGCTGGGTTGATCTCACAAGCTCGTCTCCCGAGTCCTCAGTTATGGTGGTAACCTTGCTTTACCCTCTTTGACCTCCTCAAGGATGGGTTTCCTGGAGTCAGAAGGGGGCAAGGCCTGCGAGACCAGATGGGACACCAAGCAATTTCCTTTGGTATTTGATGATTTGGGCCTCCATTGATTCCAGTGCGCTAGTGCTGATATGGCACAGCAGCAGTGACTAGTGGAATGTTGGGATCAGCGTGAACTGCAGACATCAGACTCTGTACTGACCAGGGAGACCACAATGGCTCTGTCAATAGCATCCTGAACTGTACAGTTTGTGTCAGTTTCTCATGTTTATTTTCCAAAAATTTACAAATTGCATAAATGTACACGTTTAATTAATTTCCACAATCTAAGAAGATATCCATGGAGTTTAAAATCAATGACTGCCTTTACATACTTTCAAACACAAAACTGGACAAAGATGTGGGCTTATCTTCTAAATGTTTAGATTAAATAAACCAGTACTAAACGACATACACACACACACATCAGCCCACACACAGCAATCTTATAGACATGTATACACAAGTACATACCCATAATCACACACATTTTAAGACTGAAAATTGAGCACTATCAAGACTCAAACGGTTTTTTTCTTCTAATAATTCTCATTCCAGTTATTCGATTCTTTACTTTTTCTCTCCTGGTATACATCTGAAGTGGAAAAAATGCCTTGCTCGCTTTTACCATCTCTTCAACCTTGTGTTAACCTCGATGGATTTTCTGTTCTATTTATTGTGACAGTACCGGTTCACAGTATATGTTCATATGTCTGTGACCTTGTCACTGGATCTAACAATATGTCCTATCTGTCAATCCACTATCAGCTGATTCTCTAGCGGGTGGATTGAGGAAGAAGGACACCAGAACGTCCTCCCACCCCAAAAACACACACACTTTCTCCTAACCCCTCAGACCCAACTAAAAAAAAAAAAAAAAAAAATCAGAAAAGCACCACAAAAGCACATCGTGGGATGAAAAATAACAAATAAACTCCAAACAAAAATAACAATCCCCTTTTAACACCTTCCCTCCCGTCCCCCTGGAAAAAAAAGTCCATGCCATGGTCTGGTGGAAAAACACGTCATCAGCTGTTAAACCGTAGTCCACTTTGCCTTCTCTTCCACCAACACATTAACCTGTTTTGTGTGCAAGTAGCTGCTTTTCTAAACAAGAATAAATTCTTCGGTCTGCCCCTGGAAATCTTTTTTAATCTCACCTCCGCTTTTTTTTTTTCTCGTTCATGTGGGTTTTGTTTCTTTTTGTTTGTAATTTTAATGGCATTTGTGTGTGTGTGTGTGTGTGTGTGTGTGTGTGTGTGTGTGTGCGCGCGTGCGTGCGTGCATGTTAGATTGACAGAGATAACCTGAGTTTAAATCGCAAAGATGACAACAAGAGATGGTGGAGTGGGATAGAGGGGTGGAGGGGGGGGGGGGCCCAGAAAGATGGGAACGACAGATTGTATGAGCAAAGAATGAATGAGAGAGAGAGAGAGAAGAGAGACCGAGAGAGAGAGAGAGAGTGAGAGAGAGAGAGTGTGTGTACATTGGGAAGGATAAAAAAAAAAAGTTGGTGAATTTCAGATTGATTGAATTCAAAGGGAGAGAATGGAATGGGTGAAAGAAGAAGGTGGATGTGTTTTGTTTTCATAGTTATAAAGATGAGGTTCAGCTGGTAAAAATAATACTGCATAGGAGCACATGCTGGACAAAGGAATAATTCATGCGGGGAAGAAGAAAGAGATGGGGCCAGGTGAGTGTAAGGTTAGTCCTTTCCTCGAGGTCAAGGTCACAGTGCAGTTGGGTCAAACCATGCTCCCATATTGGCGCTAGCACGCTGAACACCAAGTAACAAAAGGCAACAACAATGACAAACGAACAACTCCCCAAATGTATCCTTCCACAGAGCTGTTGAAAGGTTCTCTCTCTCTCTCTCATGCAATCCCTTCACATCAAATGTATGTATTCGCACAGTTGTCTGTCAAGACCACTTAATCCGAGCTGTAAAAATCCATACCTTGTAAACAACACATAACCAATAATTTCATGCACATTGCAGTGCAACTTTATCTGCATGTAATTAGTGTTTTATTTCTCTCCTGCCTTTTCATCATGTTAAGTTCGGAAATTGTACTCCCGCCATCTGGAAATTCTGAGCAAATTATTTCCTCTTTTCTTTGAGTTTCTTTTCCTTTTTTTTTAAAATGAAAGAAAAATCATGTATTTACCTTTCTCTTGCTGTCTTTGTAAATCATGCACCTGTTCTTGAACCTATTCTGGTCCAACATGTGCATGATAACAATACCTACTATGCACCTACTGAAAACCCTAATTGCCCAAACATGAGCACAACAGAAATCTACGGTTCCTAGGAAGGAACAAGGTCCAAGCTCATCCTCTGGGACAACACCTGTTCACTGGTAACAACCTCTGTGAAGACCAAGCATCAGTGGGAGAATGGGAGAAGAAAAAAATCCCCCACCCCCCGGCCCTAGAGCTGCCATACATGCACCACATGACTGTGCACACCACCCCTCTCCTCCATTTTGACTTCAGCCACAACATAGCTCCTACAACATGCCGCACCATAACAGGGACTAGTAGTGGGCATCTATTGCAAATTTATACGCCTCCCCCTCCTCTCCTCAACTTGATCTGAAGACAAAACCGGAGTTCCCACTGTGTCAGCAAGAGGCCAGCACTGATGTGGCAGCACGGCATCCAAGAAACTTGGAAAGTTCTAAGTGTTGTTCTTCAAACACCACAGCTTGGACAGTGAGAACACCATCCATGTGCTGGTCTTTTAACTGAACAGGAAAACTAGGAATCCTCCCAAACTTGCCACAAACAGATATGTTTGACGAATGCAGCCACCTTCATGGGACAAATAGGTTTGTTCTGTGCTGGGCTGTGGCTGGATTGAATTTGTCTGCATTGTGTTTCTCATGTTTGGTGAATTGCAAAATGAAGTATACATTGTAGAACAATAAATCAAATGCGTAAAACAAAACTTTTTTTTAACCAGTTAGATTTCTGGCACTGTCATCGCATGTACAAGAGGGGCGCCGGAACAAGTGGTGTGAGATCAACACCATGGAGTAAACAAACAAACAAAAAACAAACCCAAATCCCACTTTGAAAGTCAGTATCACAGCTGACCTGCTAACAAAAACAAAACACATTTATTTCTCTTACTGCTCCTGATGAGTACAAACATCCACAAAGGACTGTTCTCCTGCTTTATCAAAAAGAAATGGGCTAAACAGATCTTGGAAATGTGACCCATTTTTATAACACACTTGCCTTGAAAAAGAGAGAATACAAGGCCCTATGTCTGAATTTCACATGGGACAGTAATTACTCCCCCTTTCCTCAAACTAACCTCAAATGATGATCTAAAATGTATCTTTCAGATGAGATCATGTGTGTAGCATGTTAATGCCATCACAGTGAAGATCCCAAGGCAACAAACTGGTTTTTGAAGGCAGTCATAGAAGTCGACAGGAAGCAGTCAATGTCAAAGTCGTCATGAGGCACCCCACCAGAGGTGGCACTGCACTGATGCCGAGTCACTTTGATGGTGTCCAGCGGTGCCTGTTCTGACAAAACAAATGCAGGAAACCACCCACTAAACCCCCTAATTTTGACAATAATTGCTTTGTCGCAGAGTCAGCGTGACTAAGGGTTCCCCTCTGGAGGGTGCCACCACATCTGTTCACCAACAGTCCCCATGAACTTACCAATATCAGTGTCCGTCCTCAACGTCACAGATTTTCATCAAATTTCAAGGGGTTCTTTACAAGGTCAGTCTCTATGACTGATTCGATTAAATTAGTGAAATCAAGGAGCAAAACTGATGAAATGCAGAGCAACTTCATACGTACAGACACTGCTGCATGGAATTTTCCTAATCCTCTTGCATGCCATTTCCATTCCTATTTTCAGACCATACTGGACACCATTCATCATCATGTATCACAGCATTCATCCTCATCACGTGCAGCAGCATTCATTACAATCATGTAAAACAGCACTCCAAGTCATCATGTAGAGCAGCATTCACAGCTACCATGTAAAGCAACCTTCATCACTGCAGAGCAGCATCCTTTGTCATCAGGTACAGCAGCATGTACTGCCTTTTGTGAAGCAGCATTCATCATCATTAAGTACAGCAGCAGCATTTATCATCATGTAATGCAGCATCCACGCTCATTCATTATCATCAAGTATACATTGACTCTAATCACTGACGGTAGCATTCACCGTCACGTAGACCAGCATTCATCAACATTGAGTGCAGCAGCATTCATTTTCATCATGTAGGGCAGCTTTCATGATCATCGTGTAGAACAACATCCATCTTTATACAGAGCACCATTCATCGTTCTCACATACAGCATCATACATTGTCATCATACAGAACGTTGTTCATTATCATATGTAGAGCAGCATTCATTATCATGAAGAAAACATTATTCTCAAAGAACCAGTTGTGGTAATTCAAACACTGGTGAAAATTATTACTTGCAAAATATGACAGAAAGAAAACAACTTCCACAGGGCATCTGTTTATTGCTTGTAAATGTTCCATTTGATTTAATCTGGTTTCAGTTTTAAATATCCCCAGCTGACTGTAACAGATCCATGTAGAGCAGTCAAAATTTAGAAAGAAAATTTGCTACCATGGAAAAGGATCAACCAGCGACGAAGGAAAGTTAATGATAGAGCACCACAAAAAAAAAAAAAAAAAAAACATTGACAAACGAATCACAAGACAAAACACAATGGGTTTTGACCTCTTAGGTCTTCTTCACGCAAGATACACAACACTCAGGACAACAAAAATGAACAAGCGATCACTCATCTTCATCCAATTCAGTGTATCTTGCCTGAAGAAGACCTAAGAGGTCGAAACATGTCATGTTTTGTCTTGTGATTCGTTTGGCTACATTTTTTTGGGGGTTGATTTATCAATAACTTTTCAAATTTGTAAAGATTTCCGCCTGCAGTTGCCTCCCTTTGTAACAAGATCTAACAGCGACAAAGGGTCCAAAAGAATTACATAACACCTAAATTCTTCACATCTTTGGGGCTTATAATGCTAAGATGTGCTTGGACATCAGCCACTATGTTTGATTCATTGCACCAAGATTTGAAAAAAAGAAAAGAAAGTACAAAATCAATGAAAAGCATAGTAGTACCAAAAGAGATAGAGAGGGCTTATTGGCAAACTGTGCTGAACAGACAGCTACTACCCACTCAGGACAGTGTATACAGTCCCCACAGCCTGGTAACCAGATTACCAAAAATAGCTGGCATGACATAAATAGGAACAAGAGGAAAAAAAAAAAAAAGGAACAAGTGAGAAAAAGAAGTGTAAAGACTTTCTAGCAAAAATATGGTGAAAGGTCAACAAAGTCTGAAAATCTGTGGATGATAATAATATAAGATAAAAAAGAAAGGCAGGAGTTGATGACAGTCACAGAAAAGAGGATATTTTTAAAACAAGATTTTCTTTATCATGTGGCAATACATTTCATGGCATCCCCATGTGGGGGGGGGGGGGGTGGGGGGGGGGGGGGGGGCAGGGGGGGGGACAGAGAAGCCTGAAGAAGTTGTGACGCTTTGGTATCTAGAAGCATTCGAGCGATACAAACATCAATTACAAAGCTTATAGTTTTCAGCCTGTTACAAGCCGGCTGAAATGGACAGAAACGTTGATGCACCTGAAACAAAGTGGCAGGTCTTTCATATTGCACAGTAACAAAAAGTAGTTGAAAAACTAAAGGCAACAAGTGCATGGTCTGATGCCGTTTTATTTCTCCAATAAACAATCATTACAATGGTTCAGAATGTAATTTATACATCTAGAAAACGAATATTCAAGACAGGAATCCAACTTTTCCCCCTTTTTTTTTTCAAGACTGCACAAATGCGGTTTGTCTCTTCTTGTGTGTGTGTGTGTGTGTGTGTGTGTGTGTGTGTGCGCGCGTGTGCGTGTGCATGTGCATGTGTGAAACCTCATATTTCAACACAATCTACATTGACACCACCTATCTCTTGGGAATAAACAATGGCACATGCATTCAGCCCCCCCTATACCCTACCCACCTCTCCCCCCATTACTGGTACCTTTGCATGAACAATAGTGCATGTGCGCTTTTTTTTTTTTTTTTGAGTGTGAACGTCTGTAGTGTAAATGTATGGAATGAAAATTTAAGCATGACTGTGTCGTTTTCGAGTGTGTTAAGATTTTCTTAAGCACTGTGTAACCAGACAACATCACAGGTGTCACAGAAACATAGTGGTGGACAATTCTTAAGACAGCAAATGCTAAAAAAACCAAAAACACCTAAAAGAGAGAGAGAGAGAGAGAGAGAGAGAGAGAGAGAGAGAGAGAGAGTGAGAGAGAGAGAGAGACTAGGGAGGAAACCAACTGTGATTCAAAATTTTGAGGTTGCTACTTTTTCCACCAACCTGTTGTCACCATTTCACGTCAGTCTGGTACTATATTATAAAAATTAAAAAAAAAAAAAAAAAAAAAAAAAAAAAATCCAGTATTATACTTAGCTCCTTCTCAAGCCCACACACATGTGCTGCCAAAAAGGTGTTGAAGTTTCACTGATGTCTAATGTTCTATCTTTTAAGTAAAATTTTGAATCTTTAGTTAGTAACGTTTCTTGTAGTCTTTTTCTCCAACCATCATATTTCACTCAGTCTGGGTGTAATTCTTAGCCCCGTTCTAAAACATAAGTGCACAGAAAACAGGGATATTTTTTATGCATGTCTGATGTCCTTAAATCTTGTTCAAAACTTACATGCCCAGACAATGACAGCATTTTCAGGAATCTTGTGCCAGTCTATGTTCCTTCTCACAAGGTACACAGGTCCAAAATGTCTGGGATATTTCACACAGATCTGATGATATCCTAAGCTCCTTTAAAAAAGATATCCACCTCTCCATTACAAAACGCCTATTGATCCAAAAGCCTGGGATTATTCACACAAATCTGATGGTATGCTTGGCTCCTTTCCAAAAAGGGTACATCCAGAACGCAGGGATATTTCACACAAACCTGGCACGATCCTTTGCTTCTTTTCAACTGTGTACTTTTTATACACGTCAGGTGCTTTCCAGAGCTCTTGAAAGCATATACATGCAGTAGAATGGAGGTACTCTCACACAAGACTTGTGTTATTAAAACTCCTTTATATTCCAAAGACTGGGGCATTCACACATCTGTGCTGTTCTTAGTCCCTTTACAACACCTATGCAGACGCCTAAGACTGGGGTATTTGACATTCACCTCGACTTTTTCTCAGCTCCTGTACAAAACCTACACAGGTTGAGGTATTTCACAAACATCATGTGTTTATATTCTCAGCTCGTCCACAGAACCAGCACTGATCCCACAGACAGATATTTTACATCTATCTTGTGCTATTCCAAAGACAGGGATATTTCACAAACGCCTTGTGTTTATTTTTAGCTAATTTATAAAAAAGACTGGAATACTTCAAACATGCACTGTGTTATTCTCAGCTCTTTTACAAAACCTATCCCCCCCCCCCCCACGGATCATGGATATTTCACACATACCTTGTGTTACTCTCAGCTCTTTTAAACACCTGCACAGGTCCCAAAGACTGCCAGATCTCTCACACATCTTCTGTCATTCTTACCTTCTGTACAAAGCCTACAAAATATCCCAAAGACCGGGATATGTCACGCACATCTCGTCCCTTTCAAAAAACTCCTTTACAAAACCTTCACAGATCCCAAGCACAGGGATATTTACACATGTCTTCTGTTGTTACTAGCTCCTTTACAAATGCTACACAATCTCCAAACACCTGGAGATTTCACACACGCCAGGTGCCTTTCTCAGCTGCATCATGTCCAACATTCTCGTCATCCACCAATACATGTTGCCTATTTAACAAAACATCAGCGGCAATTGAGATCACAGCTTTTTTCTTCTTTTCAATTTCCCCCATCCCATTTTCCTCCTTTGTGTCCCAACCTTACTGCCATGTGTCCTCCCCCCACCTCCTAAAGAAACAAAACAAAAAACCCCAAACCACACATACCCCCCCCCCCCCCCCCCCCCCCCCCCCCCGCTCCCTCACACCCCTCATCCCCCGGAATCCAACAATACACAACAGGACCCCAATGAAAACAAAAAGTACATGCTCAACAATACCTGATTCATATCATCTCCCACAAAAAAAAAAAAAAAAAAAAAAAAAAAAGAAAAAGTAGAAGGCAGATGAACATACTCTTGAACGAGTTTTGTTCAGAATCACACAAAAGTAGTCAGTCACTTAGCTGGAACATACCCTTGATTCTCTTATCCTCTGGCACACATAAAAAAAAGCCTGCTCCTAACCTGTACTGTAGATTTCAGTTTTGGTCCGAGAGATGCCAAGTCACGTTTCCTTTAGCAAACATGACCTCTTACAAGTATAAAACCTGATGATGAGCGACGACACACTCGTAACTGAATGAGCAATGTGGGTGTGATTGTTTGCAGTCCTGAAAGGCTGAGCAGAGTCTGTTTGAAAAAAAAAAAAAAAAAACCACCACCTAGAATTCGCCCTCTCAAACTCCATTTCCTGCAAAAACCATCTGTCACAATGCAGACATTTTAGGTGCAGATGTAACAAGTGTATGCATGATGCATGACCTATGCCTATGTAAAGAAATACACAGGTATGTACGTGCATATGGGTTTGCAAATAAAACAGGAAGGACCTCCAAAGCATAAATCTTATTTGCTTTTTGTTTATGTATGTAACTGTATGCATACAGACTAAACACTTGCATACGCCAGGGTGAACGATGCTTTTTTTTTCCCCCTTTTTTTATGGTTGCAGTCATCGAGGCTCCTCCAGTCTGGAGTCTGGGGCAGGCGGAGGAGGGATCAAGAGATCTCGAAGCCAGAGTGGGAATGGAGGGCGTAGCGCAGCTTGTCTCTGAGGATGGACTTCTTGGAATAGTTGGGCAGCTTGAGCAGGTTGAAGCAGGTGGAGGAGGTGGGCAGGCGGCCCCCAGCCTCTTTCTTCTTGATGTTGAAGAAGCCCTTCAGCACGGAACCGACGGGTGTCCCCCGTGTCCTGGAACAAGACGTGCTCACAGAGTTATGTGGTTGTGGTGAAAGAGGAAACCACTCATGGACAGAAGGGCACCTGTAAGAACACAGACCTCTGCCAGGGTGCAACAACCATCAACCCTCCCTTGGACATGGACCTCCACCTAAATTTAATGGTTTCCTTTTTTGGCTGGCTACATTCCACCTTCTTCGCCCTGTGGGCTGGGCGTAGAATAGACGCACTGCCCTGCCATGCATGTTGTAAGAGGCGACTAAGGCAGGACCATCTTGCCCCGAGGATAAAGGGGTTTGTGTAGGGCTAACAACCCTACCTGTAAAAAAGACCAGTTACAGAAGCATCAGCGACAACGAACCACAACATTCACCTGGGCAAGGAAGGGGGTCTCCATCCGGAGACTTATGACCCTGAAACAACAAGGGACCAACTGGACAGGAATGACCAGAACAGCCAAGAACAGAGTGCGATGGTGAAGGGTTGTTGATGGCCTATGCTCCATGGGGAGCGATGGGCAAAATGAAAATGAATGACATTCCACCCTTCTGACCACGTCTCTGTAAAACTGGTATAGCAGTTTCTGTGTTATCTTGCTGACAGACAAATCAACAAACCAACAGACGTAGGTGAAAACAAACGTCCTTGGCGGGGGTGCTCACGGCTCATGATAATCCTCCCTGTTCCATACATGGTCCTTAGTCATCCAAAACAGAACATGTAATGTTCATAAACTCAGCTGTTAAAGTAATATATATATATATTTATATTATATAGCTTCACCCCTTCCTCCCCCCTTGCATCTTGATCTCTGACCACATGTGAATAAGTCACCATACCTAATTTGGAGGAGATAAGATGAAAAACTACAGATTTTTATAGGAAACAAGAACACAGACAAGACACACAAAGTATGCTTTATAAGTTAAGACAATGAGGACCTATATACATGCTCACATCCTGATGAAAAATAACTGAATTCACAAAGGAAAGAAAACACACTGGATCAAAACACAAAGAATTCATCCCTACATGCACCTTATTTCTCTCAACTCATTCCCCATCTTCCTCTTTTCCTCCCTCCTCTCTCACTCACACATGTACACACACATACTCTCCTGCAGATGCATACATACATCTAGACCAGTAAACTCTCTCTTAACTAAGCACGGATCTCTTTTAAATGCATGATAATTTTAACAGCTATATTTCCTTATTCTAAAGTCTGTACTCTGCTCAATGTCTTTTTTTCAAAAACAAACTATGTTTAGCTTTTGTCATGTGTGTGTGTGTGTGTGTGTGTGTGTGTGTGTGTGTGTGTGTGTGTGTGTGTTTGTGTGTGTGTCCGCACACATGCATGCGTGCGTCTGTGCAGGTGTTTGTGAGACCATTGGCTGACAGACTGTCTTGTGTGCGAGTCATCAGCTTTTGAATAAACTCTGTATTTTCAACTGGATCAATAGCTGTAATATGCTCAATTTCATTGCATCATTTTGTATTGTATTGTTTCAAAGCATTTTAAATTTCTCTTGCCACCATCCTTAAGTTTAACCACATTTTGAACCACATGTTTGTTTGGAAAAAAAAAAAAAAAAATTAGGACATTTGACAGGTAGATGAATGAGAGTTGAAACACTTCATCAAACTTCATAAATGCTGAAGGAATACCACCAAACGAATTTCAATGTGTAATCTCCAGTCCAAATTCCAATTTGAATTGATTACTTAGTGTGAATTTTTATGCTTAAGTATGCTGTAAATCCTTTGGAAGATTGCAAAGTTGTCAGCTGCATATGGTTTATCACAGAGATTTTAGGGCTGAACCATTGTTACCACACATACACAACAACAACAACTGTATGTTCCTCATTTCTTTTTCTTTTTCACATTGTCAATGGCTTGTGATCCTCAAAAGCTGATTTTTTCCCTAAATTTCCAGAGGTTTGCTGAAAGAAAGATTTTTGCTGTTAAAATTTCAAGGATTTTCCAAGGTTTCTTCACAGATATACAGGCTTTCTCAAACAAGGTACCTTTTCTTCAATTGTCATGAATATTAAAACAAGCAATTCTTCAAACATGATAGATTTTCTTCCGTTCTCAATGCCTTCAAAAGGTTTCAAAAGACTCAAGGGGGTCGAAGACAGTTGAAAAGAGTACAGACAGTGTCCATGTGTCGTCTGCTCTCACCTGGTCGTCACTGACTTCCACACAGCGGATGGAGAAAGGAGGCTCCAGGTGGGCGAACCCCAGCAGAGGGGGCTTGGAGCAACTGGTGACAAACTGCACGTCACACAGAACAGCCCATGCAGTTGACAGCCAAGACAACGCAACAAAAGCCAGAACATCAATGATCAGTGCTCTGATCAGCCAGCTATCAGGAAGATAAACATACATGGAGATATATAAGAAGACTGTAAATGGTGCACTTTCATGATCACATCTGGTGGACTTTGTAGCAATTAAGTCACTTAATAGATGTGAAAGAATGCCATCCCCCCCCCCCCCCCCCCCCCAAAAAAGAAAAAAAAAATCAGAAATAAATACAGGAAACAAAAATGCATGTAATTTTCGCAGAAATGTTGTAATGTTGTCATATATCTTAACCATATAACTGTATTTTCTTGATAATTAAAACAATTATAGTAAATCTTCAAACTCAGTGTGAGCACACATGTACAAGCATGAAGATCCATTAGTGCATGAAAAAAAAAACCCAAAACAGCACGTTAATTGAATAAAGTTTTCTTGTTGCTACCGGTATTAATTGTACCCCAAAATATACTTAAAAGCAGCCCCCACACTGAAACCAAGGCAAGATTTGAAATTGAATCTGTTGCTGAATATCCTTACGACAAAGGCTGTACAGAAATGAACAGATTTTTTGTTGTTGTCAGTCCTGTGGATGGAAGGAACAGACACTCCATTGTTCTCTCAATGTGTTAACAATGAAGAGAAAATCTTGTGTACCCCCAAGTTTCATTGCTGGAGAGCTGAACCATATCAATCTTCACCACTTTGTAGTCCAACTCCATCTAATAGTACCTTTCTCAGTCCTTTCCCCCATCAACTACATGTACAAAACAAACTTAAAAAGAACAAACAAACATTTACCTTCAGGAAAAGACTACGTTCATTTGGAGTGAAGTCAGTGTTCAGCACATCCCACAGCCAGTTGATCACCTTGTGGTTGCTGTGGTAACCTCCGTAATACACGGTGTGTCGTCTGCAATCGATTTTTCCGTAGACCCATCAAAAACAATCATTACCACCAACCATCCCTGACGTTAGATTTAATTGAACTTTCTTGATTCATCATGGGAAAGCCTCTGTTTGATTGACACCTTACAATCACTGATATGACTGAGAAAGGGACACTGTTATGATCATGAGACAATTCACATACAAATCAGTTTGTGCACAAATCACACACACACACACACACACACACACACACACACACACCATCTCCACAAAGCACACATTAAGACCAACTATAGACATTCTCCAGTAAATCTGCTTGCAACACGCATAATTCAATCATATCGAAACATGTGCATACACATGCACTACCATAAGCTTTGAACATTAAAATCACCTTGCACACATACAGATTGCACATATGCACCAAATATTAAAAAAAATCCTCTCTTAACATACTATTTCAAGTGACTACTTCTACATTACCACTACTTTCAAAATAACACACATAAAATCCAACACCACCACAAGAACCCATCCATAAAAAGTGTATTTATAAACTCAAGAACTCGCACATCTGCTGACATTAAACAAAATGAGAGGTTCCCCATAACTCCATACCTGAGATCCAGCACACAATTTCACAATCTACATTCCCCTCATAATTTCCAATCTGATCTTGCACACATAACTCCTCTCCCACCCCCTTAACTCCCTAACCTGATATCTCCCACATAACTCCTCATACGTCCAAATATTTCATCATCTGATGTCCTCACATAACTCCTCATCTGAAATCCCCTAAATATCTCCTCATCTGATATCCCCCTCACATAACTCCTTATCTGATATCCCCCTCACAACTCCTCATCTGAATCCCCTACATATCTCCTCATCTGAAATCCCCTCACATATCTCCTCATCTGATATCCCCTAAGTATCTCCTCATCTGATATCCCCCTCACATAGCTCCTTATCTGATATCCCCCTCACAACTCCTCATCTGAAATCCCCTACATATCTCCTCATCTGATATCCCCCTCACAACTCCTCATCTGAAATCCTCTCACATATCTCCTCATCTGATATCCCCTAAATATCTCCTCATCTGATATCCCCTAAACATCTCCTCATCTGATATCCCCCACATATCCCCTACGTAACTCATCTGATATCCCCTATGTAACTCCTCATCCGATACCCCCTATGTAACTCCTCAGCTCCTATCCCTTTTAACATATCATCTGATGTCTCCATATGGTTTCTCACCTGACGCTCCCCACATAACCGCTCACCTGATTCCTCCCACATACTCCTCACCCATAGCCCTTCCCCACCCTCCCTAATTCCTCATGTAACATATCACGTGACTTCTCATCTCGTATCCCCTACATAACTTCTGGCCTTACGTAACTCCGCATCTCGTATCCTCATATAACTCCTCAACTCACAATCTCACACTGTGACACAATACTTCACCTCATGTCCCTACATAACTCATCACCTCTTATTTTCCACATACATAACTCCTTAACTCATATCCATCATACCTCTTCATTTTATATCCACTGCATTAATACTCACCCCATATTTCCACCTAACTCCTCATCACATATTCTCACACAACTCCTCACTTCACAGTCACCATATAACACCTCACCTCATACCCCCCACATACCTCATCACCTCCTACACCCACGTACCTCCTCTCCTCATATCCTCCACATTAACTCCTTGTCTTATATCCCCAATACAAACTCCTCACCTCATATACCCCCGCACAGCTTCACACCTCATGTCCTCCACCTAACTTCTCACCTCACACCCTTTATGTCTTCACCTCATATCCCCCACGTAATACCTCCCCTCATAGCCCTTACACAACTCCTCACCCAATATCTGTACATACTCCTTTCCCACGTAGCTTCCTTCCACATGTCCCCTTCACACAATCCTCCACCCCTCCCCTCTTTCTGCCTCCTCTGCACCTCCCCAACCCCTTCCCCTACAGCCTCAAATTTCCTTCATGTACGACACAGCCTTCTTACAGTTCCTCACCTCAGGTCCTCAATGTCGAGAGCACCGCTGTCACCAGAGATCAGTTCTGCAGCTCTGGCGCCGAGAACATGGACAGCCAGTCGGGGTGCACCACGGCCTTGAAGCCGCGGATGAAGGCCAGCGTCTGGTCCTTGATTTGCCGGAACATGCGGAAGTGAGCCATCAGGTGGACGTAGCGGATTCTGCCAGATGTCAGTGGGGAAAACATTATCATAAGATGATGGTCATGAACAGAAGCACTGCGCAGAGTGGTTGACTCTGCTACTGCTATTGGTGTACTTTTTAACAAGAATCAGTGTACTTTCAACAAAGAGTGTGTACCAAATTTCTGTAAAAGCGCAGGGGAGAGGGGGTGGGGGGTGGAGGGGCAGCATTCATTTCATTTTCATCTGCCATCACACTGCAGAGGATTCTTCTGGGTGATCACCACCTGATCTTGCATTAACTATGATAAAGATGGGTTCTTTCTAACACAAATGACTTTCAAATCTGATTCATAAGCATACTTTGGCACAAACTCATGCTCTATCGCCAGCTTTTTTCTTCATTGTTTCAGGACGTGTTGTTGAAGTGGACACAATCTAACGGGCTCTCACACACTGAAGTTAACAAGAGTTGTCGATGTCTGGTCAAAGCCCCTGCCATGGTAAATTCCGCAGGTGCAATTACCACTTAAGAACTTCATCTCTAGTATTTTTTTCAATGTACTTTTTTTTCCTAGTTTGTTGTACTCATAGTATCTTCATCAAACCTGTACAAAATATGGCAGAACCATATGGGTAAACAGGCTGATTGTTCTTTCAGACCATAAGGAAACACTTCTTTCCTCTTAGAATCTGATTGGGCTGTCTAACATCCAATGTAAGGGGAAATCAGTTTTGCCATCCAGTGACACTGGAGGCTCATTCGTTTTTGTGATCTGCAATCATTTTCAGTGCCTGTGCCACCATGGCTTTTGAACATCGGTCATGCAGTACACACATCAGTCCACCCTTGGACCACAGTGTGATTTTGGCTAGATGCACTAAAGCATGCACTCAGGGTGCACTACAGGTGCATTCAACGGTAGGTTCTAATCAACCATGCACCAAAACGTACAAGCTGGGTTCATCATTATGTATCACCGATTAATTTCCTATTATTTTAGACTGTTATTTGAGGAAAACCCTTTGTAGTAAGTACTTTCTTGTTGTGGATGATTATTGCAGTGCTGATGTCCTTGCAGAGGTAAACTCAAGGAGATTCCAAGATAAAGAAATAATCACTGGAGCTGGCAGTAAATGAAACTGTGTTATAGTGCAAAGCGTCTTTTGGTCAGAAAATCATGACAGCTGCTGCAACTAGGGGTTGTGAGTGGGAGGATGAGACATGGGGTCTTTGTTTTTGTTCAATAGAAACCAGGGTCTAAACATCTCCC
>JADBJO010021962.1:0-7500 GCA_016801955.1 Conus betulinus
TATAGAGATTTGCGTTTGCGACCCTTCCTCTCCATAAAACGTTTATTATGTAATAATACCAATGATAATAAAGGTATCTCACTGTCACAAATCAGAGTGATGTGTTCAGCGGCATTGTAAGTCGAAGACTGCACGAATACATAGAATAATATAACTGATGATGACCAAGCAGGATTTGAATGCGGACGTTCGACCAATGATCATTTGATCGCTCTAATTTTTTTTTTTTTTTTTTTAATCCGTTTCTTAATCGCAAAACGTATTTAGCATTAATTGACTTTGAAAAGGCGGTTGATTCTGTTGGCTGAAAAATGTTTGGGCCATTTTAAAGCCACAGGATTACTATAACACTTTTTTTTTGCAAATGCATCAGAAGCAAGAGCCGTGCCGTTGAAGCAGGATTAAGATGAGGTTGAAAACGTACTGATCGCATCAACTGTACCAGAGACAAACAGGGAGGTGTTTGCAGCCCTGTTCTGTTTTCTTTCTTCAATGAAAAGTTGGCAGTGTAAATACTAAACAATGGAAGACGCAGTGTTAGATTTACTTGATGATTGAATATATTCTTTATGCTTTCTAAGGATGCCATTTTACAGTGGGAAACGCCTCTTGATTTAGAGACGCAATATAAATATTTGAATGCAGCTAAGCAGGTGCAAATGAAGGTTAACTCGGATAAAAGTACCATAATAGCTTTTAGTGAATAAAGTTATCTGTCCTCTAGGGAAGAATGCAGTCCCATGATGTTTTAAATGCTGGAAGCCAATGTCGGTAACTGTCTTGATATAATTATTTTTTTCTACTCATTTGAGCGTACTAACTGCTAGCAGAATTTTGTTTGGGGATGCCAAATGTAATGCATGTTACATTTTGAAAATAAAGAAATAAATGAACATTTACATATACAAATACACGCGCGCATGCGCGCACGCCCCCCCCCCCCCCCCCCCCCCACACACACACACACACACACACACACAACACACACACACACACACACACACACACACAAACACACACACACACACACACACACACAACACACACACACACACACACACACACACACACACACACACACACACACACACACACACACACACACACATATGGACAGATAAATATAGATAGATAGATAGATAGATAGATAGATAGATAGATAGATAGATAGATAGATAGACAGACAGACAGAGAGACAGACAGATAGATAGACAGAGAGAGAGAGAGAGAGAGAGAGAGAGAGGAGAGAGAGAGAGAGAGAGAGAGAGAGAGAGACAGATACAGGTGGTGGATAGGTGGATAGATAGATAGAGACAGAGAGAGAGATAGACAGAGAGAAAGAGAGGCAGACAGACAGGCAAAACAGACAGAGAGAGAGAGGAGAGAGAGAGAGGAGAGAGAGAGAGAGAGAGAGATGCAGAGACAGACAGACAGACAGAGACAGAGAGAGAGAAACGAAACGAAATTTTTATTTTACCAGGATAATAGGAAAAGTATATAAATAGTTTTTTTTCCACCCAGTCCTGGGGACACATACACACACACTCAAATATATACAGAATAACCAATTAATTAATTCGCTATATACAACTGAAGTCAATATCATTGACAAAATATGAGAACTAACAATACTATACATGCATCGGGGGGGGGGGGGGGGGGGGGGGGGGGGTGGGGGGGGGGGGGAGGTTGGAAAAGGGAGGGGGGGGGAGGGGAGGCAGAGAGGGAAAGTGGAGAATAAAGGGGGAGGACTTGGGATGGGGAAATGGAGGGCGAGGGGGTAAGTGAAGCAGGGAAGTTATGGAGGGAGGCATCGATGTATGGTAAATATAGTGCCGTTTACCCCCTCCACTTTTACACGCACACACACACACATTTCATAAAGTAATTAAGGCATAGACGAATACAAGTATATACTTTTAGATATTGGTTTGTAACCTTCTATTCACATTTTGAAATAAGCATGAAATGATTTAGTTTATGAATAAGGATTTATGCAAGAGTTGTTTAAAATGATACAATGTTTTGAATAAGGAATTTTTTTATAGGCTGTCATGAAAGAATTAATGCTCTCTCCCTTTTCTTTAATGTTTATTGGTAGGGAATTCCAAAGTGTTTCCGCCGGAGTAGATAAGACTAGTTTTGAAAAGATCAGTTCTTGGTCGACGGATAAGTATATTATTAGTGTAACGTGACTGATTGAGAGGAAATTTTAGCGGTTAAGTAGGAGGTGCGTAACCGTTCATAATTCTGTACATCATTATTGCTTTGTTGTATTGAAGTTTGAGTGACAAAGGAAGAATGTTTAGTTTGATATAGTCTTGAGGGGTTAATGAAGATGATTTTAGAAGTATAGCCTTGAGGGCTCGTTTATTAACCCTGGCTAGAGGTTTCAGTGAATTAGCACTACACGAATCATAAAGAGTAGAGGCATAATCAATAAATGATTGAATATATGCATGGTAAAAGTGCTTACGTGCGTTTATATCAAGATGTTTTTTTTTTTTTTTTTTTTTTTTTGTCAGCTGGAATATTTTTTTGTGACACGCGTTTGCTTAAGCAATTAATATGGGGTGCCCAGGTGAGATTATGATCTAAAGTGACTCCCAGAAACTTTATGGGTACTTGACTTCTTCAAGCTGGTTTACACCTATGTATAGAGGGCATTACAGAAGTTATGTTTTGTCTTTTTTGCCGCGACGTTATAATCATATACTTAGTTTTCTTTTCATTTAAAGACATGTGATTGAGTTTAGTCCAAGTAACTAACTGGTCAACATTCTCTCTTGCATTTTAACGGATAACTGATGGAGGTTAGAGTGGTTAGAATGAACAGACGTGTCATCCGCGAACAGCTCGCAGGAACCTTTTATGTGTAAGGGTAGATCGTTTACGTAGAGTAGAAAAAGAAGAGGACCAAGAACTGATCCCTGTGGTACACCGTATTTTTTTATTTGGATGCATGGCTAGTTACGTAGATAGAATTTTTTTTAATGTATGAGAGCTGGAGAATGCCGTTTTAATTTGTACAACAAATGCAATCGAATCATTGATTCTCTTTTCACAAGTAATGTGGTTATGAAAGTGTTAAATCTTTCTTCTTCTGCCTCTTCTTCGTCTTCTTCTTCTTCTCTTCTTCTTCTTGTTGTACGAGCCCGTTTTCTTTTTGTGTTTTGTTCTACCTTCTAAGTTCTTTTCTCGTTTCTCAGTTCCATGTCGTTTTCCATAAAATAATTAAAACACAAAACAAAATGAAACAGCGTTACGAAATTAAACCAAACATTGCACTGTATAACATGTAAACTTGAACTGACATGCCCATGTTATCATTCAGAAGAAAAATCACAATACAATTGCTTAAATCAAATGAAATGAATTAAATCAGATCAAATCAAATCAATATTGTGGTTTGGCTCAAACGGAAGTGTCAGTTGGGTGCGGGTGTGTTTGTTCTTTTCTCTGTTTCGAAGACCCTATGAGAAGGTATACAGAGTGCTATATTGACATTGCTGCCTGTGGTTTTGATTGTTTGCTTTTCTGTAATGGACTTTTGATTAAAGGATTCACACACACACACACACACACACACACACACACACACACACACACACACACACGCACGCACGCACGCACGCACGCACGCACGCACGCACGCACGCACGCACGCACGCACGCACGCACGCACGCACGCACGCACGCACACACACATGCACACACAAAACACACACTCACACGCACACAAACGCACACACGCACGCACGCTCGCACTTACACACACACTCACAAGTGCAGTAAAATGCATGCGCATATAACGAAGCACGCTAACACACACACACACACACACACACACACACACACACACACACACACACACACACACACACACACACATCCGCTGAAGCCTCTGCTAATGACGTTAATCTCATTAGACGCTCTGACTTCCCCTCATTGTCCTGTCCATCTCCTGCCCAGAACTGCTGTCTTGCTTCACTTGACAGGTACAGGGTCAACGTCCATCTGCTGTTGGAACGACTAGAAGAGAACGAACGAACGAAAGAACGAAATTCTATTAACCAGGGTAACGAGATAAGCAAACTGCACGTGCTTTTTTTCACCCAGCCCTGTGTGTGTGTGTGTGTGTGTGTGTGTGTGTGTGTGTGTGTGTGGTGTGTGTGTGTGTGTGTGTGTGTGTGTGTGTGTGAGAGAGAGAGAGAGAGAGAGAGACACAGAGAGACAGAGAGACAGAGAGACAGACAGACACAGAGAGAGAGACAGAGAGAGACTGACACAGACACTGACACTGACATCTTTTATTGGCATTGGCAAATAGCCTTTTTGTCAAGGGGGTACAATGTCTTTTTTTTTGCCATGCATAGAAAAAAAAAAGAGAAACAAAAGAAAAACTGCAAATTAGGTGTCTACACAATTAAGCAAATTGAATTATTTCCAATTACTATTATTATTATCCCAATGTGAGAGAGAGAGAGAGAGAGAGAGAGAGAGAGAGAGAGAGAGAGAGAGAGAGAGAGAGAGAGAGAGAGAGAGAGAGAGACTCAAACGTCAAACTCATATACTTTGATTGCAAAGGCCACCGACCTATCTGAAATGGGGTCAAGAACAACAGTAGAACACACACACACGCGTTAGGCGCATATACTGACAATTATGAAAGAAAACAATTGCGTTACAAAATGTTCTTCCTGAAATTACTCTGGCATTGGGTGTTAACTGATAACAGTTCCTCTCTTCGTTTTAGTGCTTTGAAAATGAACATAGCTTCAGAGCGAGTTACAATTCTCTTTTCATTTTGCAGTAAAAGAAGCAATGATACTTGATGAACATTTCTAGTATGAGGCAAAATGTATTTTATCTCTTCAATCTTTATAGCATGGACAAACAATCAAAAATGTATATTGTCCTCGATTTGATAATCATACTGACAATTCAACATAGCAACATGGTAATCTAATTCTACAATGATAAGCAAACTATTCATAAAAGCACTAATGAGATGGGGGATGGTAAAAACAGAAGGAAACTGAGTGGGAGTGGGGATGAGCGATTTTAACGGAGTAGGTTTTATGTTTAGACGATTTATTCAAAGTATGGTTCACAGAAGACTTTGCGAATGGGCGCTAATCATTTAATCGAATATTTAATTACTGAGACATAAATGTTTATGCAAATGTTCCTTGAAAAGTTTTAAAGTATTCATGTTTTGTAGATTCGGTGGAAGTGAGTTCCAGACATATGGTCCAGAGTAAGCTAGGCTTGTTTTGTATAGATCAATGCGTGGGTAGGGGGAAGAAGGAATTTCGTCGAGCCAGAAAAGCTGTTCGATCTTGTAAAAAGGGCATTGATATAACATGGCATAGTATCTGTCAAGATTGTAAACATAAATGATGCCTTGTTGAATTCCAATTGCCTATTCAGAGGAAGTATGTTCAGCGCTTTTTTTTAGTTTTTCGTCTGTTGTTAGAGATACAGCTGGATGGAGTAGCTTTTGCTGCACGTCTATGGAGAGAATTCAGCCTTTTTTGTGGACGTCACTACTTCCGTCCCACACTGTTGAAGCGTCTGCTAATGTTCCTCCTACGCCTTACCTTCCCGCGCAAAAAAAAAAAGAAAAAAAGAAAAAAAAACGAGTTATTTGACGCCTGAGCAGAAGACTGCTTACTCCGGTGAAGTAGGCAAATCAAATATATGTAGAGAATGATGTTTAGAGTTTGGGTCCAGGCTAGCATTGGGTTGCTTCTTTGTATGTTTTTTTTTTTTTTTTTTTTTTTTTTTTCTAAAAAGTCTGAGCTCCTCAGTTATTCAAGAGGTACCATGCATTGTTATTACTGCTGTTGTTGTTTGTTGTTGTTGTTGTTGTGTTGTTGATTATGATTTTATTGTTGTTGCTGTCATCGTTGTAGTAGCTGTAGTTGTTGTTGCTGCTGCTGATGATGCTCATGCAGTGGTGGTGGTGGTGGTATTGAGGATAATGGAAATGATAATGATAATGATGGTGATTTTGTCGTTGTTGTTGTTGTTGTTGTTGTTGTTGTAACCGTTGCTCTCGTCATCATTTTCGTCGTCGTCGTCGTAAATATCATTTATATCAGTTGTCAAAATCAGCGTAGTAGCAGTAGTGTAGTAGTAGGAGGAGGAGGAGGAGGAGGAGAGGAGGAGGAGGAGGAGATGTAGTGGTGGTGGTGGTGGTGGTGGTGGTGGTAGCAGCAGCAGCAGCGGCAGTAGTAGGACGAGGACGAGGATGTCATAACTTTAATGAGGGTGGAATATGCACCTCGCCCAATATGACAAAACACGCACACTCACTCATCGATGCAGTCCCGGCCTCTGCAAGCTGGCGCTGTCCGGTGATGTTGAGCAGAAGGGATTGTCAGCGTAGAAAATCCAACGCTGATTGGACGGGGGAAAATCACACTATACGACGAACAACCACAAACACTTCCTTCACGTGCGTGTTATCCCCCCCCCCCCCCCCCCCCTCCCCCCCCCCCCTCAACCGCGAACGTGCTCATACCAGTTCGCTGATTCTGTCCACACACTAACACACACACCACCACACACACACTTACTTACCGGCGTATTACAACACAGCAAACACCCGCACACGAATATATAAGCTCGCGCGAACGGGCACGCAAACACACACACACACACACACACACACACACACACACACACACACACACACACACACACACGCACACACACCGGCGTATTACAACACAGCAAACACACGCACACGAATATATAAGCTCGCGCGCGAACGGGCACGCAAACACACACACACACACACACACACACACACAACACACACACACAACACACACACACACACACACACACACACACACACACACACACACACACACACACACACACACTAAAGTTTGTGTATCTGCGCCCCAATTTTGTTTACTGATTACTTTAAGAAGATTAAGAGATTTGCTGGCTTCGTTGATAAATGTTCAATATGGTTGTTCCAAGTTAATTTAGAGGTAATATTTACTCCTAAAAATTTTATCTCGGTGACATAATTCAATACATTGTTATCTACCTTAAAAGTAGGAATATTGCAAGTGCTTCCACCAGCATCAAATAACATCATGTGGGTTTTTTTCTCTGCCGATAAACTAAGGCCGTTTTCAAACATGAATATTGTTATCTAGGTCGCGCTGATGTTTTTTTTTTTTTTAATGAAATTGAAAGATCTGACTGAAGTTTTCTTCTTTAAAGTTACGTTCATCCACATGCAAATATCGTCAGCATATTGCATCAAGGAGCAGTTTTTTTAGGTAAATGCTTTGGGAGATCGCATATCAGGATATTAAAAAGCAGCGGAGCGATGACCGATCCCTGAGGAATCCCCATTTGTAAATATCTCTTGCTGGAGTAAACATTTTGTATCTTTATTTCTATACTTCAATTGCTCAAAAATGCTTTAATATAGTTATATACGTGACCAGAAAGACCAATGGTTTTCAGTTT
>JADBJO010021962.1:22500-28667 GCA_016801955.1 Conus betulinus
CTTTTCTTCTTTCTTCCTTCTCTTCTCTTCTCTTCTTCTCTCTTCCTCGGCCTTTTCTTTTCTTCTTCTTCTCCTTCTTATCTTTTTCTTTCTCTTCCTTTCCTTTCTTTCTTCCGCTCCTTCTTCTGCTTCTGGCTCTTCTCTCTTTCTTCTTCCTTTTTTTCTTCTCTCTCTTTGCTTCTCTTCTTCTTCTTCTCTTTGTTCCTTCCTTTTCTTGCTTCTTCTTCTTCTCCTCCGCTTTCTCTTTTTCTTTTTTTTTCTTCTCTCTTTCTTCTTCTCTCGCTTTCTAATCTCATGCTTTCCTCCTCTCCTTCTTCTCTGTGTTCTACCTATTTCCTCTTTTTTTCTCCTTCTTCTCCTTATTCTCCTCCTTTCTTCTTTCCTTCTCCCTCCTGGGGGTCTCTTCTTCTTTCTCTTCTTCCCTTCCTTCTCTCCACTTTTTCTTCATTCCTTCCTTTCTTTCCCTCCCCTTCTCCTCTTTCATCCCTTTCTCCTTCCTTCTCCCTCTTTTTCTTCCCATTCTCCCCTCCTTCCTCTCATCCTCCTTCTTTCTCCTTCTTCTCCCTTTCTTCCCCCTCCCTTTTCTTCCCCCTTGCTTTCTTCTCATCTTTCTTTCTCTCTCTCATTCTTCCCTTCTTTTCTTGCCTTTCACCTTCTATCTTCTTTTTCTTTCTTCCTCTTTTTTCTCACTTTCTTCTCTCTCTCCTCTTTCCTCCTCTGCTTTCGTCTCTCCTCCCTCTTACTCCTTCTCCATCCCCTCTTCCTTCACTTCTTTTCCTTCCTCCCCTTTTTTCTTTCCTCTCTCTTCTTCTCTCCTGGCTTCTCCTTTGCCTTCTTCTCTCTTTTCTCCCGCTGCTTCTCCTCGGTGCTGTCTTTGGCCGTCTCCTTCCTCCCTCCGTCTCTTCTTTCGCTTGCTTCTCGTCATTCTTGTTCTCTCTGCATACTTCCCCTGTTTCCGCCTCCCTTCTTCCTTCTCTTTCCCTCCTCCGCTCTGCGTCCTCCAGTCGTCGTTCTTTCGCCTACCTTACTGCCCCCCTCCTGTTCTTTCGCTCCTCCTTCCCTTCTAGCGTTTTCCTGGCGTCTTCTTCTTCTTCGGTCTCCTGCGCGGCTGCTCGCTTTCTCGGCGGGGTACGTCTTCTGCGTTCTGCCGCGTCGCTTTTCCTCTTCTCCGCTGATTTCTGTCCGGATTGTTTCAAAACCAGTGCCAATTTTCCTCTTCAGCAAGTTAACTGCTTGTGTTTATTTGTTTTGTTCGTTTCACAAACGTCTAGATCTTCGGCTTGACTAAGAAGGAAGTTAGTTTTCTTAGGAGGGAAACGTCGTTCGAGGGAGATTGTGAAGGGAGGGGATAACATGTCATTGATGTGTGTGTGTGTGTGTGGGGGGGGGGTATTTTTTTCAAGTGTTCGTCTTCTTCCTCACCTCAACTGGGGGGGGGGGGGGTGGGGGGGGGGGGGGTGGGGGGGGGGGGGGGAAGGAGGGGGTGGGGGGGAGTGGGGGGGGGGGGGGGGGGGGGATGAGAAAGACGGTGCACGTGATCATGGTAAGTCTGAATCTTTTTCCATGAAGACCCTCGAACTCAGCTTGAGGGAAAAGTGGTGGACAGATGCAGGTGTGTTGTTGGGTGGGGTAAGGTCGCCTTTTCTTCAAAGTGTCCGGGGTCCTTCCTGACCACAGCAAAGAGAGGGAGGGAAGGGAAGGCGCAGAACTAGTAGTGTGGTGGGGGTTGGCGCTCATCTATTGCATGTTTTTCTCTCAAACTTAGCCAGGGGTTGGTTTACAACTTACTTCGATTTAATACACCTGAAAAGCCATTAGCAACAACACAACAACAACCAAGGAAAATACCCGACAAGGACAACACAAAAAAGACAGCAGCAGCACAGCATCAACAACAACAACAACAACAAGCAACAGCAACAACAATGACAACAATTTACTATGCGCTTGTGCCTGCTCAATATTTGGCACTAAGTTCTTGTTCATGGCTCTGTTTTAAAACCTTAATGTAAGAAACTAGCATTATTATTACGGGGGTGCGCGCATATGTGTGTGTTGTGTGTGTGTGGTGGTGGTGTGTGTGTGTAGTGTGGGTGTGTGTGTGTGTGTGTTTGTGAGAGAGAGAGAGAGCTTAGAGAGAGAGATAGAGAGAGAGAGAGAATCCCTTTAACCACTTGTCATGCCCAGAGTGCAGAATGATTACAAAGCTTCGGTCCAAAAACCGTTCGCTGGGGTCAATATGTGAACATCTGGTTAGCCTGATTTTTGATACATACTCTCTCTCTCTCTCTCTCTCTCCCCTCACGTTCTCTCTCCTCTCTCTCCTCTTCCCCCTCCTCACTCTCTCCTCCTCTCATCGTCTCTCTCTCTCTCTCCCTCTCGCCTCCTCAACCCTCTCTCTCGGGGGGAGTGTGTGAGCTTCAAGACTGTCATGGTCAACGTGTTCAGTGTGTTGTGGTCCCAAAATGGATTATTTTTGCCAGTTTTGAATCATCGATCCTCAGTGACTTTTTGGACTCATGGTTGTGTAAGGTGCGTTCGATTTATTGACTGATTTTTTGGTTTTCGGATGTTGATCGGATTAGACATTATTTACATTTAAAAGATTGATACATACATAATAGGGATTTCTAAATGTGAACATTTTTTTTTGGGGGGAACTGTTGGATGACAGCAACGCAGCATGTGTGCGGCACGTGCAAGGTGTTCGTTTTTGTTCGTGAGGGGAAGAAAGGGAGAAGTTGTGCACTGGCACATGAAATAAGACTTTGTTTGGCCTCTAAAGTGGTCCGGGACTATGCTCTTCTTGCTCTTCGCATCAATTTTTCTGACTGCTTTTGAGTCTCAATGCAAAAACAACACAATGCAGGCGGCTGTGACAATGATTCTCGCCAACACACCAGACAGCAGCATGTGTCCGTGTCGGCGTTGTGTACCAGTCTCTCTGGATGTAAACATTGCACACGTGAACCGTCTTTTTCCTTATGTGGTCAGTGGCTATCCATTTTTCAAGTGATCTCAAAATCAAATCAAAAAAAAAAACTCAGGTTTGTGTTAATACTTCCACATAAAAGCTTTACTTCTGATGTTCTTCCTGAATGTCTTCTGCAGTTTGTCATTCGTTGGCTCCTCTTGTCCTGCGCGGTGACATTGAGCGAAACCCTGGACCAACCACAACGGGCTAACGTGTTTTTCTCTAAGCATATTTTCCAGTTCTGGCGATACACCTGTTCACATCAGGAAAACTCCCGACCAGAATCATGGACCTGACAGAGACTTGAACCAAGGCTGTTTTCTATGGCTGCTATTCTAGGGCTGGCTATTCACAACGTGAGAACATTGACATCATGGAAAGGTTCAAGTGTTGGTATGGACTTCTCTACAGAAGGAAAATGATCAGCTAAAAGCCAGAGTTGATCTGCTTGCCAGCAAATGTAAAAGTTCTCGAACAACAGTGTGAAAATCTCTTCCAGTGGAAAGATTTGTTTATAGATGTGTCCCACCCATTGGGACAGCCAAGTAGATCACAAAATCGAGTCATTTTCTCGTCGGAATAACTTGAGATTTTTTCAACGTTTATGCCCAAAGGCCCAAGTGAGACCAACTCCAAGTGAAAAAAAGCAAAACCCGAATGATAGTACAGCAGCTGTTCAAAAAAAAAACCGATTTTTTTTTTTCCCTTCAAAGCAATGGACAATCGATGACGTGGAGCGGGCACATGCGGTTGGTCGAAGAGGGTACAACAGTAATTACCCTCGCCCGATTGTCGCCCGTCTCTCCACTTGGCAAGATAAGCTGACCATGGTCTGAGGGGAACGGGAGTGCAGGAAAGAAACGGCAGAAACACTGGGGTATACGTGTTTGCTTCAGACTTGACCAGCCGCCAGAATCCAATTATCAAAGAGGAGAGAAATGCTGGCAGATATGCCTACTTCTGGAAAGGACGCATATTCTACAAGAGCAAACAACATGAAAATCATGAAAGAGACGCTCCAAGACACTCTGGCAATGTAACAACCAATGCCACCCCTGCTCTTTATCACTACACGCAAAGACACAGTCACTTAAACCAGCAATGTCAAATGGATGAACCATCAACCACCAACACGACATGGCTCAGGAAGGCGTGGATCATCACATCATGCCGACACCGAGATGTCCGACACCCACAACGGAAGTGGAGCTCACGTAATTCCACTGATGACTTCCCTTGGACTGTCGGTATGATTTCTTCCCCGCCGTTTCCAAGCCGTCAAACAGAAGACATGAACGTTGGCAGGCAGGTCTACGTTTGGAAGGGCGCCTCTACCACAAACGGCAGGAGCATGCAACAACCATGGCCCCAGAAAAGACCCACGAAGGCGTTCTTACAGTCTGGCCCGGAATGCTGCCCCTGATGACTCCGCTGAAACAGCCAGTCAACATGGCTTGGCGCACCAGCTCCAACCCACGTGGACTCCACTTGCCTGCAGTCCCCAACAGAGGCCAGTGACGTCCTCTGCTGAAGACATCCCATGGACAACAGCCAGTTTCATTGCAGGATGCCTGCGATGCTGATCGTTCTATTGAACGATTTAACCAGCGTGACCCTGTGCCAACGCTTATCTACATGGACTCCACCCACCCACAGTCCCAGTGGAGGCCGTGTCATCCTCTGATGAGGGCCTCCCATGGACTGCAGACATGACTGCATTCCCGTTCAATCCCTATCGTTCAACACAGGATTACACCGGCAACACATCGCAGACATCATGCAGAAACACGTCGCGAGCACCGTGAGGAACGAGAATGCCGCCAGAAGCCTGTGGATACAGGCCATGAGCCCCAGTGGATGTTCCAGGGACCCATCGCCTTCCCATCCTCCACAGCCACAGCGAACTCCACGCCCCTCAGCCAGAGTGACGGTCAATCAATGGGGGGCGTCAGACTCACGTCCCACACCGAAAAAACGGAAGACGAGAGAACCATGAACCATTGCCCAGAACCCAATTCTCGGAACGCTAGGGACCGTCTACCCGTGGAATCCCATCTCCATCATAAACATGACAAGCAGACATCTTGCCTGAATACTTGGTGAAGTTGCACCAACTTCTGAAGCAAACCAGCTGGGACCAGTGGTCGGTCGGGAACGTGCTGTGTCATAGTGCATTCTATAGCAGCTCTGACCCCTCTTGTGATGCCCCTCTCCCTCCTTCACCCAGCAAGCAGTCCCCGATGGACCTGATGCAGATCTGGCTTCCCACACACCGGTTGTTCGCCACGCCCATCCTCAACCACTCTCCACCTGCCATGTGGGCCAAGACAGACGACAGCACCACCATGGTGAAACGCCTGGTGGACCCATGGACCTGGCGCAGACGCGTGTGAATTAGAGAGTCAGTCTTTTTGGTAGTCTGACGGTAAGTAGACGTGACGGGATGAACTGTTCAAAGTATAACCCATCTTCCTGTGGTGTCAGAACAACAGGAACTGTTCTATGATTCAGAAACACCTACAATACATGCCAGACCAACCACGCCGCAAAACAAAATGGCAATTGGACGTACAATGACAAACAATGGCACAGGATAAAACAACTCTCAGAGACCAAAGCAGGTCCACCGAACTGTTTCCCACGCATCGAAACGGATCATCACAGGTGGATAGAAGCAAATCTCGTAAGACACCTAGGATTCGGCCCTGCCCTTGTCACCGTATCTGGGGTTGTACCAGGCCCCTGCACAACGATGCTAATGCAGAGAACTGTTTTTGCATTTCTTTTCTCTCTTACAATTAGAGGGTTTTGAGCTCTGTATACCAACCTGAATTACGGGTTGTTATTCTGTAAATATGACATCGATTTTTGTCAGAAAACTTTTGCGACCAATTTCCCTTCATATCTGTTTCCTTCTTTTTGAAAATTTTTGTATCACCTGGATTGAAATTATCTGATGCTGCGACACATCCCGTCTATCTTGGGAGTTGTTCTTATGGTAAAAAAGACAATTTCTAGATTTGTTGAACGCCATTTCCATTAGAATGTGACTAATTGTGATTGCTGTGAAATTATTTAAACACTTTAGTGGCTTACCTATCGACACTGTACTGTTAGGTATTTATCGCCACCAGCATTCAAGCTCAAGCCCCGTCTATTTAGATACAGATAAGAAAGTGGAATATTCTGCTTG
>JADBJO010021963.1:0-2500 GCA_016801955.1 Conus betulinus
GGGGGGACGCGTGAGAGGAGTAGGAGGGGAAGAGACACACAGAAGGGAAAAAGAGAGAGGGGGGGGGGGGGGGGGGGAAGGGGGGGGACAGAAGACGGGGGGGGGGCGGGACGGAAAAGAAGAGAGGGAGAACGGAGGGGGGTCGGAAGGCGGCGGCGGGGGGGCGGGGGGGCGAGGAGAAGAGAACGGGGAACGAGGAAGGACGGAAAGGGAGGGAAGAGGCCAGAAGGGCGCAGTGCAGACCAACATGAGGCCGAGAGCTGATAGTCAGGCCGTTTGTTTAGGCATGGAGTAGAGAGCCAACCCGACCGCGCCATGGCCGCAGACACACACAAACATCTACACCAGCGCACGCACGCACAATACCACGCACAACACCTACACACACACACACCACACACAAACACAACACACACACACAAAACACAACACACACAACACCACACTGCGCACACGCCACACGCAAGCGCATACACATACATGCACACACGCACGCGCGCGAGCACATCCGACAGCTTCTGAGAGTGGGAGGAATACCAATGAAATGTTCCATGGTTTGATAGGACAGAGTTAGCTGCGTATCAGAAGTGCTATCGGGGAGGGGGGGGGGAGAGGATTCACTACTGAATTCAATGAACAGAATGAGGCACTAGAGACTGGGCACCACATGCATGTTAAAGAGATGCCAATCCGCTGATGCTCCCCACGCAGACGTAGTTCAGAAGGACGAGGAAAGCGAATATGGGGTAAAAAAAAAAATAGAAAAACTGTACATCCTACTTCTGGTACCGTTTGTGTGCTAAAGCACGGAGTTGAACACCTCGCACAGCTCTTCTTTTTAAAGGCTTCAAACGGGAGCGTGTCAGGGTCCCAAGGTTCATTAGTCCCAAGGTTCGTTGGTCCCAAGGTTCATTGGTTCCAAGGTTCGTTGGTCCCAAGTTCTTGGTTCCAAGGTTCGTTGGTTCCAAGGTCCTTGGTCCCAAGGTCCATTGGCCCCAATGTCCGTTGGTCCCAAAGTCTGATATATATTTCATAGATTGATATGGACCTTGGGACCAACGGACCTTGGAACCAATGGACCTTGGGACCAACGGACCTTGGGACCAATGGACCTTGGGACAAATCGCATGACCCCCTTTAAAACAGCGCCTCATCAACAACGGAGAACAAAACTGGGAGACGTCATATTACAGAAAATAATAGACTCCGAGTTCACCGCAGATATGAATTATTATCTTAAGTCTCGCTTATGTTATTAGTTCAGAGGTAAATGAGTAGTTTCGTCACATAATTAAAAGCTCGCTTGATAGTTAGCCTATTAGGCCAGTTTGATCGTGCGCCGAATATGAGAAGATAAGTGGTTCCTCGTTCTTCGTTTTTCACTGTCCTAAATGTTATTTGTGTTTTGCCTGTAGAGAACCCAAGAGATCGAAACACATTGTGTCTTGTCCTGTTCTTTGTCTATGTCCTTGGCGGTAACTAACCCCCCCCCCCCCCCCCCCCCCCCCGCCTCTCTTTCTAAATTTTGCATCATTTTCTGCCCTCAGGTACTCCGTGTTGAAACTCGCTATATTAGGTTTTGTAATTCGCTTTATGAAAACACGGTACTCGGTCAGATATTGATGGCTTTCTGTCGATGGTGTCATGGTGTTGCGGAGAATGGATTGCATCACCTATTTTTGTTGATTTGTGATGACTCGAGTGAAGACCTATTTCACAGGGTTTCCGGTCGTCCATCCCTGCTCCAAATACCTAAACGCTTACGCAGGATAGTAACCTTTTGCCCCAGTGTCGCACTTTTTACATACAAAGTTTTTAAGAGACAAGGATCTTTACCAGCCGGTTTAAGTGAAATAATGCTGAAATGATGATGAAATGATGCAGACGATCATATCAAATAAATACTAAAATAATACTGAAGTAATCGAAAGATTACATATTTATTTCCAAAACCGTGCAGATACCATGTTCTTTCATTACAAAGAAGATCCCTGCCGTCTGAAAACTTTCTTCAAGAAATATCCTCTTTCCTGTCACTCTTTTGACTCGCCTTTTCCCCCGCTGATCTTCGTCTTTCTGCTTTTGTAACCCATCCACCTGCATTTGGGTTGAAGCGAATCGCTACACGTTTTTCTTTTGTAGAATGATTACAATGCCAGCATTTTTGTAGCGGCCGACGACTCGGTGGCCAGTTCAATTCAGTCAACTTTATTGTCCATTGGAATTTTTCTTCTGCTCCACATCATTTCGCAAGCACGTAAGACCTTACAAAGAGACATTATAAATCGTTACATAAAAGCCTGTGTTAGTACATGTATTTGTATATACATCAAACACTCACACAGCCCTCCCCACCCCCCCCACACCCCCCACACACATACACCTGCACACACACACACACACACACACACACACACACACACACACACACACACACACACACACAAACACGCACGCGCGCGCGCGCGCAAACACACATGAAATAAACATTAAATCCATA
>JADBJO010021963.1:10000-15000 GCA_016801955.1 Conus betulinus
AGACAGGGACACATGCTCTAAGCCAAATGATGCTGTTTTGGAAATGACGTGAAACCATTTTACGTCACTGGTCACGACAGATCTGCAAGAATTGTATTCTGCCTCTCTTGCGAAGCGGTTTGAAAATGTATGATAAGGAAAACGGTCAAGTAGCCGTCGCTTGATCTGGATTCGCTTCACGGATCTACTCCCAAAATGAAACAGGTTTTCTCCTCGCCACATTTCTTCTGTCGACAATGTTTGGTTAGAATCAGTTTGGCTGGTATTACGAGATGCTGTTAACAGACGAATAGTCCACACAGATTAGCAGACACCATTAAAAAGATAATATACTGAACAGGTGTAATGACATCGCAGAAAAAAAAGTGTATGTTCACCAACAGTTTCGACAGTGTGGATCAGACTGACGTGTTCGTCATCGAGATGTGAACTTTTCATCCGTTACCAGTCGAGATAAGCGCACGGCGAAGTTACCTGCTTGTCCGTTTTTCTTTGTACCTGGGGATAGATTCGGAACAAACCGTTTTCTCTGTGTGACATACTGGCACTGTCTTGTGTGCGAGCCATTGAGATTGATTCGTACTGTTCTCGAATCCCAGTATTTCCAACCGACTATTAATCAAGTGTACACTTAAATTAGATGATGGGTGACATCAATTCTGAATACTGTCTTTATTATCACGGCTCTCAATTTTTTTCATGCATTCTCGGATTTTAGAGAAATGTAAATTGAGAAATTCATTTTAAAGAAACAAACAAACAAACAAAAAGAAAAAGTGTCAGCGGGAGAAAAACGATTAGATAAGCCGAGATTTTTTTTTTTAATGTGGCAGGGGAATCCACGGAGAGTTGATCGTGTTTTCAGATTGCAAGCAGACGATTTTACCTCACGAGGTCTCGTGTAACCTTCTTCACGAGATCAGACGGTGGCCATTTTGTCATAAAGGCAAAACTCCGTCGCAATCTGACATCATGCACGGGCACGAGGCTACCAAAGTGAAGAGATGGACAACAGCTGTGGCGCTACATTGTTCCTGGCTGTGGTCAGACCTGAACCTGGACAATAGGCCACACCATGCTCAGATTTGTGTCACGTTGAACAGACTGCACCATTTGGAATGCGAATTTCAAAATGTTACTAGGGGGTGGGATTGGTGGGGAGGGGCTAGCCTTCGGGACACCTCTCCCCCCACCCCCCACCCCCTTCCTCTTGGGATTCTCATCCCCAACCCATGCCCCTAGTATATCTGTTTACCTTTTCTGCAAAATGAGTTCTGACAATTCAGTGAAGAAGCTTGTATTTCAATGCCTACTATGCGTTTTTTCCCGTCTTTTCCGTGATAGAGAGTGAAACTCTGAACAGTGCTGTCCCCTTTGTTAGCGCCTCCTTGTCAGGCTGGCGTCAAGGTTCAATGTCACCGGATTCTTAGTCTGGTTACGGAAAGGTTAATGCTTCAAACATTGAATAACAGCCAAGATGTTCGGTTACGAAAAGGTTAATGCTTCAAACATTGAATAACAGCCGAGACCCTAACTCTTGTTCTCATGATAAGAAGGTCACAACGTGTACAGCTTCAAACGAATGCTATGGCACCTGTTCGTCTAGCACAAACACATTTGTTCAGTCTCGTGTCGACTAGACTCTATAATATGCAACGAAGCCGATGACGTGAATATAAAAGCTGCGTTGTTGAAATCTCTTCAGGAATGAAGGTTGAAATTTTCAGGAGGTGCTGGGCATTCTTTTTTGTTACAAAAAAAACACGAAGCCACGCCACCAAGTTGCTTTAAGCGATATTTAGAATGCCTGTCGTCAGACGGAGAGACGAGGAGTACGACCGTTGTCCACTTTTTCTTTTTTTTTTTCTTTTTCAGTTGAATTGTCTTTGTGGCGTATTCGCCTGTTCTTGGTCTAGACAGTCTTGACTTTGTTTTCTTCTTTCGCAACAATGTAGGGCTAATAACTGTCATTTTGTTGTTGTTGTTGTTGTTGTTTGTTATGATCTGAGTTCTATGTTGTGATGGGGCATGATTATACGGACCAGAGTGAATGCCAGCTGGCCTGCTGCTCGACGATGGCTTTTCTTTCCATTTTAATTTTTCTTACTTTTATCTTTTTCTTTCTTTTTGTTGTTGTTGTTGTTTAGTTTGTTGCTCTTTTGTATTTTCCTTTTCTCTAGGATTTTTTTTTTTTTTGAACAGGGGTGTCTGGTTAAGGGCTGTCACCTCTCATCACCATATTGATGTTTAATGTTTCAGAAGGAATCCATAGAACAGTCATCGCTGCGTTATGAATGGAGTAACTATAGTGTAGAGAGCTGTCTGTCCGACTGGTTTTCTTTTTCAAGACAGTTTTCACAGAGCTCTGTGTGGTGGGCTAGGTTCCAACAAAAGCTAAACGTCTGACTCCTAGCCAGCGGCTCTCTGAATCCGTGTCCTGTGTCGGAACTTGAGCTGCTTAATTGGCGTCTGTCTGGAATTGTTTTGTTTTTTTTCCCCGGTTGTTTTGTTTTTAATTTTCTTGTCGTCCGTCGTCGTCGTCGTCGTCGTTTTTGTTGTGTTTGTTGTTTTAGGGGATAGCTGGTTGTTTCATTTTTTTGTTGTTGATTTTCGATCTCCATCAAGGAGGTTCTTATTTCACCTGCATCTGTAGATTTCTTTGTCTGTCTGTCTCTCTTTGTCTGTCTGTCTGTATCTCTGTCAGCAAGATTACGTCACACTACTCACCTACCTATAACCAGACTGGTGTGAAAAGTTAGAAAGTGGCCGAAACAGCCGAACCTGTTCATCTGCGAATTGAATCCGGATGAAAGCGCTGATCCAGAATCCGTTCAACCTGGACAGATGTCTGCACTCTCTGTCACGTGCACTCTCTGTCACGCGCACTCTCTGGGGGAGAATAAACACTGGAATACTGAGCCACCACATCATGTCAGTGACAGATGCCTGCACTGTCCGTCACGTGCATCTGGGGGGGGGGGGGGGGGGGGGGGGGGAGAGAATAAACACTGGAATACTGAGCCACCAAAAGGTGTCAATGTCTCGTCATTGGTTTTTTTTCTCTGTCCCTCGGCGGGAACAGCAATTTCTCTTTGAAGCTTTCGTCAGGTTCCATGCCCTCGGCGGGAACAGCCATTTCTCTTTGAAGCTTTCGCTAGGTTCCATGTCCCTCGCGGGAACAGCCAGTTCTCTTTGAAGCTTTCGCTAGGTTCCATGCCCTCAGCGGGAACAGCCAGTTCTCCTTGAAGCTTTCGCTCTTCTTTCCATGGGGTTACCTCCCCTTTGACCCCGCCAAAAGGAAGGCCAGTTCTCTGAATTAGTAACGAGCCTTTCGCTGGTTCCATGTCCGCCTGCCTTTACCTCCCATTGACCCCCCCCCGAAACGAAGGTCACAGACACTGAACTAGTAACAAGCCTGGCTGGGGCCTGTCGCTGGTCTTCTTCTGGCAGGGGTTACCTCCCTTTGACCCCCCCCAAAAAGAAGGTGACAGCCACTGAAGTAACGCGCCTGGCTGACTTGTTGCTGGTCTTCTTCTGGCAGGACTTTCGTGTTCGATAGCGAGGGCACAATGCCACCACAGCGCCCTCCGGAGGGAGAGCTCACTTACGCTGGCTCCGCCACTAAGCGATCATTGTCGTCAGTAGGGGGTTTAGTAGGTGGTGTCCTGCGTATGTTAGATCAGAACAGGCGCCACTAAACGCCACCGAAGTGACTCGGCAGCAGTGCAGTGTCTCCTCCGGTGGGGTTGCCTCTTGACGACTTGACTTGACATTGTGCTCCCTGTGGATTGCCGGTGCCGGGGGCTGCGGCGGAACCGACCGGGCTGTGCTGTGTGGATGGGGTGTCGGAATGAGCGGGGCGGCGGGTGCCCTGCCTCTGAGGTGGCGCAGAGGTGGGGGGCAAAAAGCAAAAAAAAAAAAAAAAGAAAAAAAAAAAAGCCACCACAGCAACTAAGCCGCGTCCACCGTGAGGCGCTCTCCAAGGAAAGGACATCGACTGTAGATGGGCGTGAACAAGCAGTTCTGTTCGCAGTCCACAACTCAGCTTTCCCCTAGTAGTCAGCAACGGATTTCATAGTCACGACGTTGAGGACCTCTTTTTCATTCTGTCTGCTCTTTCTCCCCTCTCCCCCTCCCTCCTCCTCCTCCTCCCAGCTTCTTTCAAAGTCCCTGTGAAGTCATTTTCATGCTGGCTGATGATTTTTTTTTTTTTACCTGCATTTATTTTATTTCTTTCTCCGTAATTTACTTTGTTGTTGTTGTTGGGTTGTTCATGTCTTGCATGAAACAGGCCTGTAGATGGAGGCCCGTTATTTTAGTCATTGTAAGTTAATGTGTCGACTTATTCTCTCAACAGCTTTTTTTTTTCCACGTTTTGACTTTCGGCTGTAATCATTTTTTTTTTTTTTTTTTTTTCAAGAGCGGATTTTAATGGTCTTAGGGCGTCTGTGTGACAAAATTACCGTGGATTTGATGAGCACGTTTTGAGAACAAACTCGGGGCAGTTGCCATCTTTCTGTTTTCGCCTGCAAGGCACAGTTTTTTAATCGTTCGATTTCGTTACGTTGCGTTACCGTTCAAGCCATCCAAACGTTTTACAACATCACCAGAACGTTTGACAAACATTCGATGATGGTGAATTTGTACCAGTTGTTACCCTCCAAAGATAATGGCGGAGTTGATGAAAGTGATGATGATGTTGGTGATTATGGGGTTGTTTTTGTTCTTTTTTTTTTTTTTTTTTTTTTTTTTTTTGTTTTTGTTTTGTTTTGGATTTATATCGTTTGAATCTTTTTTACAAGATGTAAAATATATCGTGTGTGTGTCTGTGTGTTTCAAGTGTGTGTGTGTGTGTGTGTGTGTGTGTGTGTGTGTGTGTGTGTGTGTGTTCACGTGCCATTATGATATTCTATGTTTTGCTGGTTGCCACACCGCACAGACTGAACCTTTTGTAAGGCTGTCACTGTGAACATACTGGATCTTCTGGATTGTCAGTGAAC
>JADBJO010021963.1:20000-28667 GCA_016801955.1 Conus betulinus
CACGAGCAAAGCGTGCAAGTGACAGGTAGTAAATTAGTCATATTTCAGGGTGATATTCTGCAGCTGGCGTTTAAACAGATACGTGTTTAAATCCAGAACTTTCAACAAAAAAAAAAAGAAGCTCAAATGCAAATAACTTTCCTGACATGATGCAATGTAATGCACATTTAATGTTCGATTCAAACAGCCAAGTGAATTTCCGACAAATTTGTATTTTGTTCAGCCGTCAAGAACAGCAGGTAGCAAATAAATAAATAAACAAATAAAAACAGCCATCATATTATTCACTTGTGTTTCTTTCTTTATGTTACTATCACTATGAAACGATGCAACACTGTTTTCATACGTCACAGTACATTACAACGCATTATAAATGCAGTACAGAGTATCATGTACACGGTATTACAAAACTGTGTTATACAATACAGCACAGTATATTTGACGCAATTCAACACAAACGACGAAGTGTGCCCCAAAAAAATAGAATTCAGTGCGATATCACTCTATGAAAAATGATCTCGCGGACCACATAAAGTACAAAATGCAAGACAACAACAAATCAGAACGATACAATGCAGTCTAATATAGCAATTCGCGAAAACACATCAAGTGTAAAGACGTTTACAGCGACAAGTACAATACAAATAAATACCTCTCAATGCAATCCAGTCCAAACCCAACACAGAACTAGTATTAGTATTTATTATTATTATTATTATGAATATTTACATAGTGCCTATCCTCGGCTAGAGACCAAGCTCTAAGCGCTGTACAATCCACACTCGTTTACATAACGGGCTGCCTACCAGGGTAGTGCCGACTGAAGAGCTGCCAGCTGGCGCTTCATTCAGTCGTTTCCCGTGTCATCCAGTCAATATCGTTCACCCAGTTTTTCCTTTCTTTTCTTTTATTCTTTCCGTTTCTTACGCAGGGTGCATGCTATGTGTAACGTGTCATCCATACCAATGGCCAAACTGGCCTTCTCTTCTTCCGAAAGTTTTGTGATGGGGATTTTATGTGTGTGCAGATGTTATGCGCGCGTTCACACACACTGACCCTCGGTTTATAGTCTCATTCGAAGGGCTGTATGGGAAATGGAGTCAGAACCAATCTTAACTTCGATGGTATTAGACAAGAATAGTTTGTTAGATCCATCTACGGATGCGGATCCCATCTCTTGTTCAGTGCCATTCCTTTCAGTCAAAAAAATAATAATAAATAAATGAATAACATTAAAAAAGATAGCAGTCACGCTCACAATACATTCTCTCCCTAATGATAAAGGCTTCCAATATTAGGAACAATGTTAGAAGAAAAAAATTACTAAAAGTTTCGTTACATTTAACTGTACTTTTGTACATTTTGAAAAAGGACAAAACCCGAAAAAAGCAGATTCCATCCCTTAAACCCCCTCCTCCTCTCAGGAACATTTATGACAATTAGTTATTGGTATAAAATTTTTTTTTTTTTTAAACTGCATGGCGCAAAAATACTGTACGTCTGGAAAGCCAAATATGCCGAAAACACAACGTTTAACTGTATACACACAAGCCGTACCGTTGTATGATCAGTAAAGCCGTGTGACAATGACATGACAAGCGGTAACACTTGCCATCGTCCTCATGAAACTCGCCTTTGGCGAGTGAAGATGTTAACAGCCAGCTGTTGTTTCTACTTGCCAATTGCCAGGTCCTCGGAGCTTTCACGGCTGCAGCATGGCGTTAACTCTTTCATTCCAACTTTCCTATGAACTATTACTTCCTCTTGTTCCTAGATTCTTGTGATTCGAGTATTCCCTTCATTCCTGGATTTAGAGAGGGGGGGGGGGGGGGGGAAGAAGTGTAAAGTGAGAACTGCCACGTATGCAGTAGCAAACTGGCCAGAATAGAGCGGCGACCACTTTCCCATGCTGAAGGGGCCGTCTGGCATCCATTCCACTCTTAAACACTGTGGGCGCAAGCGACCCGGTCATGACGTGTACTGATGACGCGACTCGCGCGCGAAGTTCAAAACGCTTACCGCGAGAACCAATTTTTCCGGGCTGCAGGAAGGAAAGGAGGGATTTTGTGCTGCCCGGTTTTCCGGGCTGCAGGAAGGAAGGGTAGGATTTCTGCAAACGGGATAACCTGGTTGTAGGGATGAAAGAGTTAACAGCACGGCGAGGAGTGAGATGGGCAGGCTGGTGACCATGCCTCGCCACTGATAGAATCAGACTGTCAGTGTGTGAAGCACACAGACAAAACGAAACTGGAATACGTGGTGACCAGAGAGGGCGCCCTGCCAGCTGAACGAATCTGACCCCTGAACATTGTGAGTGACCTGCGCGCGCGAAGGGGAAATCCAACAACGGTAGGAAAGCCAGGCAGGATACCGATTCTCTACCCTCGACATCCTCGCTGCCAGACAGTCGACGGTTTAGTTACACGAGTTTCAGGACTCCGTTCCAACTTCGGTCAGCGAGCATCCTGAAAGGAATTCTAAAACGGCGCACGTGAGTTACGTATTTGTCGACTTTGTGGAATATAGTGTTGCTGGAGGCGAGTTTCATGTTGTAATGGGGTGTTTGAAATTAGATATCTTCAGGGGAGGGGGGGGGGGGGCATGTTCTAAGGAAGCGCTTAAAACCAAAGTCTGCCTTTGATTTTGTGAAACCTGTTCAACGCAGAGCAGGATATATGACTCAGCATCATCAGCAAAGTTATACAGAGGAAAAATGTAAACATGATCATATGTCCTCTCCTGATGCAAAAAAAAAAAAAAACAAAAAAAAAAAAAAAAAAAAAAAAAAAATCGCCGGATATTTTGAATTATTTTAGTACACCTAGCTACCGTTACTACATTTCAAAGTAATTGTCAAATCACTGACTGATAAATCTCTTCTCGCTCTCTCTCGCCTCTCTCTCTCACTCTCTCTCCTCTCCTCTCTCTCTCTCTCTCTCTCTCATCATCTTCTTGTTCATAAAACGCCAAGTTTCTTGTTTATTTCAACACCGCTCCAAAGGATGTAAAAAGATTAGATTTTCCTGATTAATAACTCTTTACGGGCCTTCAGTCTGTAGGACGTTGATCTCATCATTCACGCGAGACTGATTTTGGGAAACGTTCTTATAAAACTGAAAGGTCACGCTACAGTGACCAGCTAACCATAATCACCTATTTGCTGACGCCAGCAATATCCTCTCTCTCCTCTCTCTCGGATCATCTCTCTCTCTCATCTCTCTCCCTCCTCTCTCTCCTCTCTCTCTCTCTCTCTCTCTCTCGTCTCTCTCCTAGCTAGCTTAGCTAGCTATCTCTCTTGTCCCCCTCTTCTTTCTCTAACTCCCCCCCCCCCCCCCCTACCTCCTAACTCACTCTCTCCCCCCCTCCTCCCTCTCGTCCTCCCCTCCCTCCTCTCTCTCTCCCCCTTCCTTTCCTCTCCCTCGGTCCCTTCTTCCTCATCTGCCTCTGTTCCCTCTCTGTCTCCTCTTTCCCTAAAAGACAAAACATCCAAAAAAAAAAATCCCTCTCACTCTGCTCTGCCCTCCTATACCCTACCCCCTTCTCCCACCTCTCTCTCTCTGCCTCCCCCCCCCTCCTCCTCCCCGCCGACCCCCCCTTCTCGTCCTCTCTCTCTGTCTCTCTCTCCTTCTCTCTCCTCTCCCTCCTCGCTCCTCTCTCATCCCCCTTTTTCTCTCTCTCCCTCCTCTGTGACCCTTTTTCCCTCTCCTCTCCCTCCTCTCGCCCCCCCTTTCTCTCCCTTCTCAGGCTGCTTTCCTCTCCCCTCTTCTCATCTCACTCCCTTCACTCTCTCTCTCAAACAAAAAAAAAAAAAACAACCTCCATCTCCCCCTCCCTCTTTCCCCCTCTCTCACCTCCTGCCAAATCTTCTCCTTTCTTTCTCTCCTCTTACTTCCCTCCCGCCCCTCCCTCCTCCACCTTTCCCAGGGTCCCCTTTCTCTCTTCTCTCCCTCCTTCCCTCCCCCACCAAAAGCACTCTCCCGGTCTTCCTCCCTCTCTCTCTCTCTCCCTGTCTGCTCTCTCTCCGCTCCCCTCTCTCTCCTCTCCGTCTCCTCCTCTCTCTCCCTCTCTCCCCTCTCTCTCTCTCTCTCCCTCCTCTCTCTCTCTCCTCCCTCTCTCTCTCCTCTCTTCTCTCTCTCTCTGTCCCTGGGAGGCCCACTGTCATGTCTAACCAAAACTGTAACGTACCTCTGTCCCAGCCATGATTAAGATCAAACCGATAAATGCCCGTGGCATGTTTGCCACTCGTCTATAGAGATCGGCTGATCCTCTTCCACGCCTGAGACGACTCCACAGGGAACCGGGACAAACAAAACAGCCACCGAATAAAGAAAAAAAATGCAGGCCGTCGTGTATTACATGAAACGATTAAATGGATTGAAACGATCTGTAGGCTCCATTTTACAGCGTGCCCACAGCTAGAATTGGACCTAAATGCACGCTCAAACAGCCCGTTTGTAAATGGGACCCAAATGCAAACGCGCTCTAACAGCCCATTGTAAATGAGACCCAAACGCACGCTTAAACAGCCTATTGTGAATGGGACCTAAATGCATGCTCAAACAGCCCATTGTAAATGGGACCCAAATGCACGCTCAAACAGCCTATTGTGAATGGGACCCAAATGCACGCTGTAACAGCCTATTGTAAATGGGACCCAAATGTACGCTCTAACAGCCCATGTAAATGGGACCCAAATGCACGCTCAACAGCCCCTTGTAAATGGGACCCAAATGCACGCTCTACAGCCTATATTGTAAATGGGACCCAAATGCACGCTTTAACACAGCCCATTGTAAATGGGACCCAAATGCACGCTCTAACAGCCCATTGTAAATGGGACCCAAAGCCTATTGTGAATGGGATCTATATGCACGCTTAAACAGCTCCCCTTGTGAATGGGACCTAAATGCACGCTTAAACAGCCTATTGTTGAATGTGACCCAAATGCACGCTCAAACAGCCTATTGTGAATGGGATCTATATGCACGCTTAAACCCAAAACGCTCTAACAGCCTATTGTAAATGGGGACGAAATGCAAGCTTAAACAGCCTATTGTGAATGGGATCTATATGCACGCTTAAACAGCCTATTGTAAATGGGACCGAAATGCATGCTTAAACAGCCTATTGTGAATGGGATCTATATGCACGCTTAAACAGCCTATTGTGAATGGGACCCAAATGCAACGCTCAAACAGCCTATTGTGAATGGGATCTAAATGCACGGTTAAACAGCCTGTTGTGAATGGGAGCCCATATACACGCTCGAACAGCGTATTGTAAATGGGACCAAGATGTACGCTCAAACAGCCTGTTATAAATAGGAAACCATATATACACGCTTTAAACACACTTGTTGTAAGTGGGACCTTCATACCTGCAAATCACATTTTTATTCAAACCAAATATCATTTGTAGATTTTAAACAACTGTATTATCACAATCCAGTTAACACAATGTTTGTTGTGAATTGGCAAAACAGTTGCTATATGTGTACCAAAACACTACCAGAATGTCTTCCCGTGACGTGACAGTTTTTTTTTTTGTTGTTTGTTTGTTTGTTTGTTTTTGTTTTGGTTTGTTTTTAGCAGCGCACTAAATAGAACATATCACATTTGTCCTGACGACAGTCTATAATCAAAACGTTGAAGATGTGTGTTCTGTAATTTTTGTGTTTCGTTTCCCTTCAATGTTTGTTGTGAATTTGCAAAAAAACAGTTATGTGTACCAAAAATCTTCTGTCTCCGTGTACGTGACAGTTTTTTTTGTTTGTTTGTTTGTTTGATAGTTTTGTTTTGTTGACAGAAGATCGTCATGAACGACACGGGTCAAAACGTTGAAGATGGTCAGTGTGTCTTTCTTTTTGGTTTTTTTGTTTTATTTTCAAATTCTGTCTGGACTATCCTCAACGATAGTTTGTATTGTGACACCGGGCGGTCAAATATCATCTTTTTTTTTATTATCACCTCCCCAACCTTGCACACTCCCCACTCCTCTTCCCTTTTCAGATTGTTCACAAAGTCGTTAAGGTCGCGCCGACTCTTAAGATTCTCTATCTAACCACAACTAACCTAATATTCTCATTTTCTAGCTGGCTGTTGCATCGTTTGCAACAATGGAGCGACTGATGGCGGAGAACGAAGCAAAATGTTTAGAAGAGAGGGGGTGTTAGTTCCCGCAAGGACAAGGGACATTGACAAACAACGCACAGGACAAGACACGATGCATTTCGGTCTCTTGGGTCTTTTCTTCATCAAAAGGCAAAAAAAAAAAAAAAAAAAAAAAACCCAGATCACATTTAACATTAGGATAGTACAAAGCAAACGAAGTTTTCTTGTACTGGCCTAAATGTTAAATGTGATCTGGTGTTTGGCCCTGCTGAAGAAGGACCCAAGAGGTCCGAAATGCATCGTGTTCTTGTCCTGTGCTTTGTTTGTCAATGTATCGTTGGATGATTTCCCTTGGATTGATCGTTGGATGATTTTCTTTACATTTTTTTTATTTTTCCGACATTTAACCCAAATCATGCTTTATCTGATCTAACTATTCTCTGATGAGGTTGTTTCTGTCGTCGTGATTTTTTTTTTTCCTCGCCGTGTAGTCGTAGTTGTTTTGTTTCGTTCGTCAAAACTGCGACTGGAACTGCAGCCTTTGGAATCGAATGGCTGCTGAATTTCTAACCTGGCGTCCCTCAGAAGCCCCGTTCTGAAGCAGAGACAGAGACAGAGAAGGTTTTGTGCCATTTGGCTACCAGTCTCGTCGTGACCTCTCATCCCCCTGAACTCTTTTACACCCTCTCCCCTCTTCTTCCTGTTCTTTGCGGTTTCCTCTTGGTTCCTCCTTCCCCTCCTCTCCTCCACCAGCCTCCTCTTCCTCCTCCATTTTCCTTTCCCTCTCACCTAACCTCTGTCAAGCTCCGAGAAACATGGAGTGGCGTTTCACAACGATTTTGGGGGGGTAATGTAAAAAAAAAAAAAAACAAAGGAAAATAGATGTGAAACGTCGGCTGTGACAGCTGATAAGAAGCCATCCTATTGGAGCTGCTGAACTTACGGGGGAATGAATTTTTTTTGCTCTCACTGTTCCCACTTCTGTCACAAACTCCGCGAGAAGCAAACGAGGCAGAAGTGGGAAAAATACTGGCATGTCTGGAGGAGTGGAGTCTTTCCCCTCCCCATGTCGGTATACCATCAACATCTGTCTGTATCATAGCCCAGACTGCATAGAACAGAGGTTTTTTCTTTTCTTTCTTTTATTATCCCCTGTTGGTTTTCGGTGTTGTTCAACTTTTGGTTGGACGAGGACCCTCTCTTCACTTCACCCTCATTTGGTCGGGCAATCAGGGGGGTGAAAGGACATGAGGGACATGGGGAGGGGGATAGGGGAGGAAAAGTGTCAGGGAAGATGAGGGAGGGGAGGGGCACAACGAAGGAAGAGGAAGAGTAACGTTATCATAATTGAGGACTTCATCCGAAGACGCTTCAATCCACTTATCGCACAAACTGCTGCATTGAAACCACTCTGGTTCTCTGTTTCGGCGGCTTACGACCTCTTCCATTATAGTGACAATGCTGTGGAGTTTTCGATGATCACTCTGCTAGATCTTTGAGCAGGCCTTTATATACCATTTGATCACGGCATCCTTCTCCGCAATCTTCTTTTTTAGAATGAATGATTCATTGTCCCTTTCATTTCATCGGTTCTGTCTTTCCAGATGTGGGTCTGAAACCAACCTTAATATCACTGGTCATCCTTCAAAACCAGCCCATCTCCTGCCTGGTGTTTCACAAGGTTTCCTTACTTGCCTTTTCATTTCAGACAGACAGACAGACAGACATACAAAGCAGAGGTCGAGGGGACAGCGACAGGAAAAGAGGACAAAGGAGATGGAGGAGGAGAAGGAACCAGATACCCAGATGAGCGAAAGAGAGAAAGTTAGGTACAGAAAGAATTGCGAAGAGAGTGACAGAGACAGGAGACAGAAAGACAGACAGAACAACAGACAGACAGACAGAGAGAGAGAGGAGAGAGAGTGACAAGAGAAGAGACTGCTGAAAATAAAAACCTTGTTTTAAAACAAAGAGAAGAGACAGACGATGTTGCATCTCAGCTCAGGATGTGCATGAAACCTCCGGTGATTCAACTGTCTGTAAGGTTATCCTGGTGCAGGGCTTCTCCTGGCTGTTGGTTTTGGTGGTTGAGACAGCACAGGTCCCGCTGGCACATTCGGGTGCAGCTTTTTTTTTGTTTTTTTTTTTTTTTTTCTCCTCGCATCATGACCATGTCTGGTGTAATTGGTTGAACACGGGGCGTGTGCATCTCTCTCTGCCTCTCTCTCCTCCTCATCTACCCTTCTGTCTCTCCCTGGTCTCTATCTCTCTCTCTATCCCTCTCTCTCTTGTAATCGTCCACTCTTGTGTGTGTGTGTGTGTGTTGTGTGTGTGTGTGTGGGTGTGTGTGATTTTCGTTCTTTCAAAGCCATTTATGAAAGGCCCAACAAGAATCCATTCTTCCCATGTAAGCAATTGTTCACGGCCCCTTTGTTCCCACACCCCCACCTCTCTCTCTCTCTCATCTCTCTCTTTCTTCTCTCCTCTGTTCTCATCTCTCTGTCTCTGTCTCTCTCACCTCTCTCCCCACTCCAGCTCTCTCTGCTGTCTCCTCTCT
>JADBJO010021964.1:0-20000 GCA_016801955.1 Conus betulinus
GTACCGTCTAAGGGACTGCGAGCCAAGGCAGGCTTCGTCTCATTGAAGGCAGGCTCCGTCTCCAGCAGACGGCCAAGTGAGTGAGCATGAGGAAGGACTATTGACGCCGGAACTGCCTTGTCGTGAGAGCAGAGTCCTGTAGGAGAAGTGGGTTGTGACAGGCAGTCATCGCACGACACAAGAGAGGGCTCGTAAGGGACGCATTTCCTGCGGGGCAAGGGTCGGATATGTTGTGCATCTGACATGAACAGCTGCAGGACTTCCTCATTGCTGTCTGCCCCTTCAACAAGGTCACTGTCACCCAGAAACCGGTGATCATGACATTCCCACGTGAAAAAACACCCCCACCACGGTCTTTTAAACCTGGACATTTTGTAATCCCCCCTCCCCCCCCCCCCCCCCCCCCCCCCCCCTACCGATTTTAGTAAGGATATTTGTCAGTGCAGCCTGTAGAAATCAGAAGAACTCGCCATCTGGGCCAGAGACAATCTGCTGTCAGCATGATCCTTTGGAGGGTCCAGTGTTCTCAGCTTTGTGAGGCCTGAACAACGTGCAGACAACGACAATCTGCTGTCAGCATGATCCTTTGGAGGGTCCAGTGTTCTCAGCTTTGTGAGGCCTGAACAACGTGCAGACAACGACAATCTGCTGTCAGCATGATCCTTTGGAGGGTCCAGTGTTCTCAGCTTTGTGAGGCCTGAACAACGTGCAGACAACGACAATCTGCTGTCAGCATGATCCTTTGGAGGTTCTCAGCTTTGTGAGGGCCTCAGCTTTGTGAGGCCTGAACAACTCAGCTTTGTGAGGCCTGCAACGTGACAACGACAATCTGCTGTCAGCATGATCCTTTGGAGGGTCCAGTTCTCAGCTTGTGATCCTGAACAACGTGCAGACAATCTGCTGTCAGCATGATCCTTTGGAGGGTCCAGTGTTGTGAGGCCTGTGAGGCCGTGCAGACAACGACAACGGTCTGCTGTCAGCATGATCCTTTGGAGGATCCAGTGTTCCCAGCTTTGTGAGGCCTGAACAACGTGCAGACAACGACAATCTGCTGTCAGCATGATCCTTTGGAGGATCCAGTGTTCCCAGCTTTGTGAGGCCTGAACAACGTGCAGACAACGACAATCTGCTGTCAGCATGATCCTTTGGAGGGGAGGGTCCAGTGTTCCCAGCTTTGTGAGGCCTGAACAACGTGCAGACAACGACAATCTGCTGTCAGCATGATCCTATGGAGGGTGCAGTGTTCTCAGCTTTGTGAGGCCTGAACAACGTGCAGACAACGACAATCTGCTGTCAGCATGATCCTTTGGAGGGGAGGGTCCAGTGTTCCCAGCTTTGTGAGGCCTGAACAACGTGCAGACAAAACGGAGAACTGAAACAACTGGCGCGCAGCAGAGTGTGACCTCTTTTGGGACTTGTCCACACTGGATTTTGTCATCCTCATCACATTCATCTTTTCCTTTTTCCAGTTCCGATTGCCTTCTTTGTAGTTCGACCTATCAGCAGGTGGGGGCATTGACAGTGTCTGGAGTGAGGGATTGAGACAGAAAAGTGTATTGTTTCAAGAAAAGTTTATTGTTTTCAGCAGTCGTAGTAGAGAGTGGAAAACCATGGGGAGTAGACTTAGCTCAGTGAGTGTCATGATCAAGGAATGAAGATTAGGATGAGACTGCACATTCATCCTCCTCTTTTCCCGTCTTACCCATCCCTCCCCCCCCCCCCACCTTCACACCACCACATCTCTGCTTTTTCAGAACATTTGGAAAACCAATCCCCTCTCCAAACTGATTACTTTCCGGCCAGAATACGTAGAGAAGACATTTTCAGGCGTGTGAAATATTGAGTAGCAGTTTTCATCCGTTCTTTGGAGCGATTGTCCAGGTCATGCGCTCCTCCCCGCAGTTCTATCCTCCCCCCTTCTCCCCCCCCCCCCCCCCCCCTTCCTACTGGATGGTGGCAGTATCTCAGGTAATGAGTCAAACAAACGATCAGAAAAAAAATGTTACGATGCTTGTAAACCACGAGCCGTGAGCACAATGACTGAGGGCCAGTGGGTGTGTATGTGCCTTCTCCAACACGTTTCTGTCCAAGACCCGCCGTCCCAACAGTAACAGCAAGGGACCAGAGCGCGCACACGTGAGTCCTGGCTCCCTGTTTTCAGGAGTCGTCGTGACCTTTTCCTAAAGGTCACTGTTGATCACGTCATCAGAGAGAAAAGCAAGGAAAGGAAGCCTTTGCACAGAATTAGAAAAAAAGGTACATAAATCTTCGAACAGAAATAGAAAAAAAAGGTGAAAAGAAACTGAAAGTAAAAACCAAAGTGAAACTCCAAAGCAGGAACTGACAGGGATTGTAAACACACAGGCTGAGATCAGCTGGAACACCAAACTGCCCTGTAAAAGACGACGAACACTGGTCGTCACCTAGCCAGCCCACGCCACCACGTCGACAACAATGTACAGTGTCTACCAGCTGACCGTCACACGTTCTGTCATTACACGTTTGATGACCATGCTAAGCGGACACCAAGGGACCAGGCGTCGTTGGCATAGTGAGGTGACTGGCCGGCTCACACGTCTGATGGCCATGCTAAGTGGACACCAAGGGGCCCCGCGTCATTAGCATAGTGATGGCCGGCTCACACGTCTGATGGCCACGCTAAGTGGACACCAAGGGGCCCAGCGTCATTAGCATAGTGACTGACCCGGCTCACACGTCTGATGGCCATGCTAAGTGGACACCAAGGGACCAGCGTCATTAGCATAGTGACTGGCCGGCTCACCGTCTGATGGCCATGCTAAGTGGACACCAAGGGGCCCAGCGTCATTAGCATAGTGACTGGCCGGCTCACACGTCTCTTCTTTAAAGACAGATGTAGAGGGACGGGATGGGGGAGGGAGAGGGGGGGGGGGCGGCAAGACCGGGACCTAGGGTTGGGGGGAAGGGGGGGGGGGAGAGTGAGAGAGGTGAGGAATGAGGTGGAGAGATGTGGAGAGACTAACAGTGTCGTGGATACAACACTGGTGATGATTATATCACAGACCAAAAATGTGTGTGGTGTGTGTGTGTGTGTGTGTGTGTGTGTGTGTGTGTGTGTGTGTGCAGTGTGCATGGAAGTGTGTGTGTGTGTGTGTGTGGTGTGTGTGTGTGTGTGTGTGTGTATGCCTACTTGCTTCTCATATCAAATGCATCAGCTAGGGATAAGAACATTACTATCAGTATCTGTCTCCGCGGGTTTATCAAATCAGCTTGTGTTCATGTATTCTGTCTGGTCATCACGGATCCATCCACTGAGAACTGGCGCACTGACTTGAGTTTTGTGGGTCACTACACGCCGCTTGTGTAGCTGTAACGTCTCCTCCGAAATACTAGCACCCATACCACCAGTGGAGGCCGGGAAGAAAGGGGAAGGGGGAGGAAACGTGTAACTTTTTGTATGGCAAGGTAGGACAGTCATGGCATGCACGTTATTGCTACAGACAAGACTGTCTATGGCAAAGTAGACAGTTCATGGCATGCACTTATTACTACCAGACAAGACTGTCTATGGCAAAGTAGACAGTTCATGGCACGCACGTTATTGTTACAGACAAGACTGTCTGTGGCAAAGTAGGACAGTTCATGGCATGCACGTTATTGCTACAGACAAGACTGTCTATGGCAAAGTAGACAGTTCATGGCATGCACGCTGTTATTGCTACAGACAAGACTATGGCACCGTAGACACTTCATGGGATGCACCGTTTTGCCTACAGACCAAGACTGTCTATGGCAGAGGAGACAGTTATGACATGCAAGTTATTGCCACAGACAAGACTGCTATGGCACAAAGTAGACCGTTCAGTGGCATGCACGTTATTGCCCACACATTGTTATGTGGGGACTGCCTATGGCAAAGGTAGACAGTTCATGGCATGCACGTTTTGCTACAGACAAGACTGGTCTATGGCAAGGTAGACAGTTTCATGACCATGCACCGTTAAAATTGCTACCGACAAGACTGTCTATGGCAACGGTAGCGCCAGTTCGTGCCTTGCATGTGCATGCACGTTATGCCACAGACAAGACTGTCTATGGAAATGGTACCGACAAGTTCATGGCATGCACGTTATTGCTACAGACACCACTGTCTATGGCAAGGTAGACAGGTTCATGGCATGCACGTTATTGCTACAGACAAGACTCAGCCCTCCCGGACCGCTTCCGTGATCTCTGCTTAAATAGAGGCCATCACTGTATATTGTGATATTAGACGAAGAGAGAGAGCGAGAGCGAGGAGGAGACCGAGAAGGATAGAGTGACCGGAGCCGAGGAGAGAAGAGAGAAGAGAGTGAGAGAGATAGAGAGAGAAGGAGAGAGAGATGTCCGACTCATGTAAGGTAGAGCCTAATGAGGAGAGGAGAGCGAGAGAAGAGAATGACCTCTAAGAATGCATAGAACTGTCTGTGACTATGTAAGAAGTGAATGCATAATGTGGACCATTTTAATAAGTGCATATAAATTGTTCAATCTAAGGGCAAGGCCTACCAACATACCTGGGGCAACGGTGTGTTACATCTGTTAAAGTGAACTGTGCTTAACTGGAGGCTACAAATTAAGGAGAAAAAACCACATTGAAAGCTTTTTTTTCCTGTCCTTTTTTTGTATGTGTGCCGCTGACTACGCGTTGCCGTGCTCTGCATGTGTTGTGTGTTGGGGTGTCTTGTGTGTGTGTTTGTTTTATCTGTGTTTGCCGCGCTTACGCGCGCGCGCGCGCGTGTGTGTGTGGTGTGTTATGTGGTTGTGTGTGGTGGTGTGTTTTTTTGGTCTATTGTCTGTGTCAGTGTGGTGGTCTGTGTCTGTGTGCGAGTGGATGGCTGGGGGTGCCCCGCGGCTCGGGGGGGGGGGGTTGGGGAGTTGGTGTGGGGGGGGGGGGGGGGAGGCGCAAGCAAAAACTGTCCTTTTTGATCGGGAGAGAAGAAGGTCGTTTGAAAGCTCCATGTAGACTGCCTGTTTCTGCTATCGCCGCTGTCAGGACCTGCAAACCTTAACAGAGGAGAACCCGTTTGGATTGAACACACAGTCAGTGAGATGACTGTCGCGCTAAACCAGACAAAACGCAGCTGCACCTTAACAGGGCAGGAGAACCCGTTTGGATGAACGCACAGTGACGGGAGAGCTGTGTGGATTTGACTGTCCGTTTATAAAACCACCAGGGGAGAGGGAGAAAACCATTCGCCCTGCACCTTAACAGAGAATGAAACCGTCTTTTTTTGGATTGGACACCACGTGAGATGGCTAGAGATAATTGTCGTTAAAACCAGAGAAAAACCGCCTGCCACCTTAACAGAGAGAAACCCGTTTTGGAGATTGGATCACAGGGACAGGTGTAGGTGACTGGTTATGGAACAGAGGAGGAAAAACGCAGTTGTTCTTCGCGCCGCGTCTCGTCATCTCACAACCCCCCCCCCCCCCCGCTCCCCCCCCCCCCCCCCCCCCCCCCCCCCCCCTTTTCCCCTTTTTCCCCCACTTCTGTCCGGCTATTTTCCCACTCCCTCCTTGGTGAAATCCTGGCGGGTGGCAGCCCCCTTTTAGAAAACCATCACACACATGATCCCCTGAAAAGACCTTGACAACAGATTCCCACTTAAAAAGGCCCACGACACAGTGGATCCGCCTAAAAGAAACCATGACACAGAAGACCCTAAAACACGACCACGACACAACCGATTTCCCTTTAAAAGAGCCACTGACAGAGGATTCCCCTAAAAGACTCCACGACAACAGAGGCATCACCCTAAAAGCACCACGACACAAAGAGATCCACCTAAAAGACTACGACACAGAGATCCTCTAAAAAGAGACTACAACAGAGATCATTCCTGAAAAGAAACACACGACACAGAAGATCCCCTAAAATACCAATGAAACAGAGATCCCTAAAACGATCGACATAGAGATCCCCTAAAAGACCACGACACCGAGATCTCCTAAAAAAAGACCAACGACCTACAAAGATCCCCAAAAAGACCATGACACAGCAGATCCCTGAAAGACAATGAACATATAGACCCCTAAAAGACACGACACAGAGATCCACCTAAACGCGTTCAGCAGTGTTTAGCACAAGATTTGTTGGCACTACGGCAGAACATGAAAGCCATTCCTCTGTTCCCCTGGCGAAACCAGTTTCATGCAAACAAACACTAGAAGCACTGTTGCCCCCAGTCGTGATGAGGAACAGCAATTTCCAGGGTGGACCTGGATCTTGGACAGGTGTTGTGGTGGGGTGTGGGTGAGGTCATTTCGTCTTCTACACAGATGATCCTGTGATTTGTTTTTTCAGTCAGTCTGGTTGTCTTCACCGAGGATATTCTTTCTTTCTTTCCTACTTTTTTTTTGTGTGGGTTTCAGTTGTGTGGAACTCAGGTGATCTTTCTTTCATGCAGTTTCAGTTTGATGAAGGTGGTTTACTGGGGTGACAGAGTCTATACAGCGTCACATGTCACCACATCTGAGAAACTTTCGAGGACCACTCTGCGCCTGAATTGAAGGCTGATGGATAATGGATAAGTAATGACTCAGCCAGATGTCATGACCTACAATGCCCAACGCGCTGGATCCTGACTTTCTTAGGATTCCTACCTCACAGGTTCATTTACGCTTCATTCCGTCTGGGCTTGCCGTAGTACTTTCACTCTGCCTCCCCCGTTAATGCTCCTCATCCGCCTCCTCCTTCCTCATCGCCTTCTTCTCTTATTATTCGTCTTCAAACAAATAAGACATTTTATTTCTATAATATGAAACCTTCAGAAATGTCGGTCTCATAGCATCCATTACTTGCCATCGTTAGACGCAGATGCGGGAGGGACGGTGGGTGTGTGGGTGCGCCGATGTGTGTGCGCGCTGACCCCCTGCTTCCTGTGTGTTGTGGCTGGTGTGGCAGCGACCCACGATGCCGAGGAAACAGAGGCAAGATAACCGCATGACCGACAGAGCCCAAACGAAGCGAGAGAGAGCCAAAGGGGGAGAGACAGGAGCCAGAGAGGAGAGACAGGAGAGAGAGAGAGAGGGATAGGAAGACGAACCCAGTCGGTGAGGTGAATGGAGATTTTTTGGGTTTCATTAAATGGCCTTTTGCACAAAACGTTTTACACATGACATTTGTTTTTTGACCCCACCCCCCACCGCACACCACACCCACCCCACCCACCACCGCACAACCAAACATCACACACCACCACACCACGCACCCCGCACGCCCGCCTCCTACTCCATGACCCCCCAAGACCACGAGTGCGCGCAGAGAGAGGGAGAGACGACGTCCCCGGAGAGGTGACTGTGAAGATTTTTTTTTTAATATGGCATTTAAAAATGTTCTATTAAATTAATGTTTGCACATTGCCCCCACAGCCGAACACACCAGGACACACACCCCCAGACCACCAACAACCAACCCACACCCCACGCCACCACCAACACACATACACACACACGGCACGCACTGATCACGCACTCCATGACCCTCGCGAGCTCTCCACTCGCCCAGAAGCAGGGCCACCGCGAACAGAGAGACGGGAGCCGAGACCAGAGAGACGAGAGAGGGGGACGATCAGGGGTTAGTGTACCTTACTTCAGCCACCCCAAAGCACCAAGTGGGGACTAAATCAGAACTTCGCAACCCCACCCCTCACCACCCGCGCAAGCGTTTTCAAAATGGTTAATCAGTTTGAATCGTCAACAATGAACAGATATACATAAGCGTAATTCGCCTCCCCACCCCCGCAAGGACGTTCGGAGGGCCAGCCACAAACTTCTGTGGACTGAGGCACGCACACATCCAACAGCGCCGTGCTCCATCCCACGACAAGGGAGCGGCCCCTCCCGACTCACCCAGTTCATGGTGCTTCGAACCGAATCGGCGGTCGTGACAGCCCTGTGGGGTCCAGTGAGGTAGGACCCAATCACACCAACACCCTTTCCATACGCGGCAAACATGCCCCACCCCAGGTACCCACCCACATGTGCACTGCGGGCAACAAGAAGACAGCTCCACGGGGCCCCACACTTACTTGTAGGCAGAAGCGCAGGACCTTGTTGGGCTGGTGACAACGTGAAGCAGACGGCATGGACACGCCCACCCGCAACTGCCCACATACCACCACACAGGACAGGAACAAGCTGGAACTTGTGCCTTATGGCAGATGTTTCACTAGCCATTCTTGTGACAGGAGAGGGAGGACACTGCAACTTATGGATCCCCCACCCATTGTGACATGGACACACACCACACAGGCGACTACTTTGTTGTTGATGACCGTGAACTACTTGGAACATTCCACACAGGTGATCACTTTGTTGTGGATGATGGGATACTTGGAACCACACCACACAGGGCTGATCACTTTGTTGTGGATGATGGGATTTTACCTTGGAACACACCACAACAGGTGACTAACTTTTTGGTTGATGTAGAGGCGGACAGGGGAGGTTCTTACAGGGAGGAGAGCACCAGGTTAGAACAGAGGCCCCGTTGTTGTTGTCGTGGCCGCGTGGTGGCGATGCTCCCTCACCAGGTCCAGACAAACGTACTCCATCCTTCCCTTGTGGACGTGTCTTTCAGACGCCAGGTGACCCCGTACTGGACAGTCCAGCCGTCGGACCATGGTGAAAGTGGCGGGGATCATGAGCGTGACGGCGTGAGGGGGACAGGCACACGGAGCACACCACGTCCTGGTGGTCGTGACCCAAGATCGACTGGTACTCCGCGCCGTACAGGTAGCTGACGGTGGGAGGGGAGACGGTGGTGGTGTTGTCCCACCTGGGGGGTCCATCACCAGACACAGGTAGTTGGCGCCCCCACCCGTGTTGTCGTACCACGAGCCCCCGTCCACCCCGGCATACACCAGGGACGTGTTGGCCGGGCAGTGATTTTGCGACCCCCCCTGGTGAAGGTGGATCCCACCTGGGAGGACTGGGGCAGACTCAGGTTGGAGTCACCGGAACTGGAAGCTGTCCAGGTCCAGGTCCCTCAGGGAGCGGATCTCCTTCTCTGCTGCCTGGAGCTGAGCTCTGACGGCTGTGTTGGCCTGCAGCTCGCTTTGAAGCTGCTCCAGGTCTTCTGCACCGGGTCCTGTTTGTTTTTCCTCAATCATCGGTTCTCTCTGCGTGCTGCTGAGCTGCTTGCTTGTTGGTGGCCTTCAGATCCTCCTGCGACAGGGTCCATCTGCTGCTTCAGCCCTCGTCCATCATGGCGCCGCTGGCACTGGACTGTGTCCACTGCTTCACGGTTTGTCGCAGCGTGTCCAGAGCGTGTTTTCTGTTCCGTGGAGTCTTCAGTCGTCCGTGCGTTCTCCTCGCCAGCTGTTCCTTGACGTGACTCTGCCCTTTGCCAACCTGTTCCTTGAGCAGGCCACGTCCTCGTCCAGCTCCTCCTTCAGCTGGTCGTCTCGTTCTTTCAGCTGCGCTTTCAGTTGGTACACACTCTCCAGACGCGTTCCTTGAGGTGGGCGTCTCCCTCAAAGAGCAGCTCCTGAACCCCACCCAAGGCTTACGTCAAGGACCAGCATGCTACGTCAGAGACCAGGTGCTTACATGAAGGACCAGGCTTAGGTTCAAGACCAGGCTTATGGTCAAAGACTAGGCTTACGTCAAGACCAGCTTAAGACCAGGCTTACGTCAAAGACCAGGCTACGTCAAAGACCTCTGTCAAGAGGAATGGAACTCGCAGACAGATATTAGTTTTTATTCAAAAATCTGTCCAAACCTGAAAGAGTTTTAACACCATGTTCTCGAGGCGGCCGTAAGAAGAAACAGTCTTGTGCCGTTTGCAAACAGACTACTCCTTTTACACCCATTCTTATCTCTTTAAAGGTGAAGAAGCTCCGGGGTGCATTCCATGTAATGTCCCACTCACAGTGAAACATATTCTTATAGAGTGTTGGGACTTGCATGTCAGACATAAACATTTTACAGCAGACTCCATGAAAAGCTTACTGAGAGATGTCCCCAATGATGTGATCTTGGAATTTCTAAAGAGATACCATTTTTTCATCTGACCTAAGAGTTTACGGAGGAACGATTTTTTAAAACCAATTTCTGGCATGCTGTTTGTTTTTTTTGTTTTTGTTGTTTTTTTTTGTTCAGAGAGGATTTTGTGAATGGTTTGTGATAAGGTTTTTTTTTTAAATTCAAAAGGAATGGATTTGTGGGTTGTCTTCAAGGCGGTGACAGCCCTGATAAGGCCCTTTGCGGTGGGCTGGGCTGTAAGCAATATTACCTAACCTCCTAACCTCACCTTGAGGCTGCTGAACGATTCCTTCAGGCGTTCTCCCTAGGAGAGTGTCCCCCCTGCTTCACGTAGTCTCGCACCATCAATCATGGCCTCGCCCTGGTCACCGGGCGACCTCTGGCGAAGACAGCCCGGGGTCTGGAGGTGCGGATCGGTTTCTCCTTGGAATGGGATGACCCCCACGGCCTGCTGGCGCGAGAGAGGACAGGAGGACAATCAGCAGGACACACGACGCCACCGTGTTCCATTCCATAGTGGACCTTTAACCCCACAGCTCTCAGCACAGTCCACAGCACGTCAGTCAGTCCACACTGCTGTGTAAATGGCGGTGATCTCTCAGCACTTCAGTCAGTCCACACTGCTGTGTAGATGGGGGTGATCTTTCAGCACTTCAGTCAGTCCACACTGCTGTGTAGATGGTGGTGATCTCTCAGCACTTCAGTCAGTCCACACTGCTGTGTAGATGGCGGTGATCTCTCAGCACTTCAGTCAGTCCACACTGCTGTGTAAGATCGTGGTGATATCTTACGTCCTGAGAGGCCGAAGCTCTGACAGACCAGTAGTTCCCCAGACAGACGAACAGAGTATTGGATGCTGAAGTGAACGACGTGTTGACCCAAGCTCCTAAACACCCAGTGGTTCCCTTGAGTGGCCAGGGCGGGAGATTTTATAGTTAGGGAGGCAGGGGCTGCCTTTGATTTGCGAATATTAACTGCTGGCCAATGGCAGGCTACGTCTCATTGACTGCTAGCCAATGGCAGGCTTCGTCTCATTGAAGACGGCCAAGTCATCAGAGCGTCAGTGTGAAGGTGAAGAACTATTGCCGGAACTGCCTTGTCTTGTGATGGCAACGAGAGCAGAGTCCTGCAGGAGAAGTGGGGTTGTGACAGGCAGTCATCGCACGACACAAGAGGTGCTCGTAGGACGCATTTCCTGTGGGGCAAGGGCCGGATGTTTGTGCATCTGACATGAACAGCTGCAGGACTTCCTCATTGCTGTCTGCCCCTTCAACAAGGTCACTGTCACCCAGAAAACCGGTGATCATGACATTCCCACGTGAAAACACCCCCCCACATGGTCTTTTAACCTGGACATTTTTTTAATCCCCCAACCCCCCCGATATGATAGTGATATTTGTCAGTGCAGCCTGTAGAAATCAGAAAAACCCGCCATCTGGTCCAGAGAAGAATCTGTGTTCTGTTCACTCCAGGCCTTGAATAAATTCCCTCCGGTTTTCTGGTGCAAGGGACTCCATTTTTGAGGCTCCGGACTGAAATCCAGTCCTGAACAATAATATGAAATTCGCCTTTGAGAGGAGATGCCGACATTTGGCACTCTGCTGTCAGCATGATCCTTTGGAGGGGACGGTCCAGTGTTCCCAGCTTTGTGAGGCCTGAACAACGTGCAGACAACGACATCTGCTGTCAGCATGATCCTTTGGAGGGTGCAGTGTTCCCAGCTTTGTGAGGCCTGAAAATCGTGCAGACAACGACAGTCTGCTGTCATCATGATCCTTTGGAGGATCCAGTGTTCCCAGCTTTGTGAGGCCTGAACAACGTGCAGACAACGACAATCTGCTGTCAGCTTGATCCTTTGGAGGGTGCAGTGTTCCCAGCTTTGTGAGGCCTGAACAACGTGCAGACAACGACAATCTGCTGTCAGCATGATCCTTTGGAGGGTCCAGTGTTCCCAGCTTTGAGAGGCCTGAACAACGTGCAGACACAGAGAAACTGATCAGCTGGCACGCAGCAGAGAGTGACCTCTTTGGGACTTGTCCACACTGATTTTGTCATCGTCATCACAATCATTTTTCCTTTTTCAGTTCCGATTGCCTTCTTTGTAGTTCGACATATCAGCAGATGGGGCATTGACAGTGTCTGGAGTGAGGGATTGAGACAGAAAAGGTTATTGTTTCAAGAAAAGTGTATTGTTTCCAGCAGTCCAGTAGAGAGTGGAAAACCATAGGGAGTAGACTTAGCGCAGTGAGCGGCATGATCAAGGAATGAAGATTAGGATGAGACTGCACATTGTCGTTTGGTTCATCCTCCTCTTTTCCCCGCCTTACCCATCCCCCCCCCACCTTCACACCACCACATCTCTGCTTTTCACAACATTTGGAAAACCAGTCCCCTCTCAACTGATTACTTTCTTCGGCCAGAATACGTAGAGAAGACATTTTCAGGCGTGTGAAATATTGAGTAGCAGTTTTCATCCGTTCTTTGGAGCGATGTCCAGGTCAGGTCATGCGCTCCTTCCCGCCGTCCTTCCCCCCCCTTCCCCCCCCCCCCCCCCCTTCCTACTGGATGGTAGCAGTATCTTAGGTAATGAGTCAAACAAACGATCAGAAAAAAAAAATGTTATGTGTTTGTAAGCACGAGCCGTGAGCACAGTGACTGAGGGCCAGTGGTGTGTATGTGCCTTCTCCAACACGTTCTGTCCAAGACCCGCCGTCCCAGTAGTAACAGCAAGGAGACCAGAGCGCGTGCACGTGAGTACTGGTTCCGTTTCCACAGACGTAGAGGGACGGGATGGGGGAGGGAGAAGGGGGGCGGCAAGACCTGGACCTAGGATTGGGGGGAAGGGGGGGGGGGGGAGTGAGAGAGGTGAGGAATGAGGTGGAGAGATATGGAGAGACTAACAGAGTCGTGGATAAAACACTGGTGATGATTATATCACAGACCAAATGTGTGTGTGTGTGTGTGTGTGTGTGTGTGTGTGTGTGTGTGTGTGAAGTGTGCATGTGTGTGTGGTGTGTGTGTGTGTGTGTGTGTGTGTGTGTGTGTGTGTGCGCGCGCGCGCGTGCCTACTTGCTTGCTTCTGATATCAAATGCATCAGCTAGGGATAAGAACATTACTATCAGTATCTGTCTCCGCTGGTTTATTAAATCAGCTTTGTGTTCATGTATTCTGTCCGGTCATCACGGATCCATCCACTGAGAACTGGTGCGCTGACTTGAGTTTCTGTGGTCACTGCACGCCGCTTGTGTAGCATATACCGTCTCCTCCGAAATACTAGCACCCATACCACCAGTGGAGGCCGGGAAGAAAGGGGAAGGGGAAACGTGTAACTTTTTGTATGGCAAGGTAGACAGTTCATGGCATGCACGTTATTACTACAGACAAGACTGTCTATGGCAAAGTAGACACTTCATGGCACGCACGTTATTGTTATAGACAAGACTGTCTGTGGCAAAGTAGACAGTTCATGGCATGCACGTTATTGCTACAGACAAGACTGTCTATGGCAAAGTAGACAGTCCATGGCATGCACGCTATTGCTACAGACAAGACTATGGCAAAGTAGACACTTCATGGGATGCACGTTGTTGCTACAGACAAGACTGTCTATGGCAGAGTAGACAGTTCATGACATGCACGTTATTGCCACAGACAAGACTGTCTATGGCAAAAGTAGACAGTTCATGGCATGCACGTTATTGCCACAGACAAGACTATGGCAAGGTAGACAGTTCATGGCATGCACGTTATTGCTACAGACAAGACTGTCTATGGCAAGGTAGACAGTTCATGGCATGCACGTTATTGCTACAGACAAGACTCGGACGCTTCCGTGATCTCCTGCTTAAATAGTGGCCATCACTGTATATGTGATATTAGACGAAGAGAGAGAGAGAGAGAGAGTGACGGAGCCAGAGAGAGAGAGAGAGAGAGAGAGAGAATGTCTGTGACTATGTAAGTGTATGCATAATGTGGATTTCTAAGTGCATATAAATGTCCCTCTAAGCATGCCTACAACATACCTGCAATAATCTTAAAGTGCATGCTTAACTGGACTACAAATTAAGGAGAAAAACAACATTGAAGGTCTGTTTGTATGTGTGCGTGCGCGCGTTTGTGTGTGTGTGTGTGTGTGTGTGTGTCTGTGTGTCTGTGTCTGTGTGCGATGGGGGATGGGGGGGGGGGGGGGTGTTGGGGGGAGGGCAAGCAAACTGTCTTTTTGATCGGAGAGAAGGTCGTTTGAAGCTCATGTAGACTGCCTGTTTCTGCTACCGCCCTGTCAGACCCCTGCACCTTGCACCTTAACAGAGAGAACCCGTTTGGATTGGACACACAGTGAGATGACTGTCGTTAAAACCAGAGAAAACGCCTGCACCTAAACAGAGAGAACCCGTTTGGATTGGACACAGAGACAGTGAGGTGACTGTTATGGACCAGAGAAAAACGCAGTTTGTCTTCGCGTCTCGTCATCCAGCCCCCCCCCCCCCCCCCCCCCCCCCCCCCGGCTCCCCTTTCCCCTCTGCTGTCCTCTTTTCCTCTCTCCTTTGAAGCGTGGCAGCCCCTTTTAGAAAAACCATCACACATAGATCCCCTGAAAGACCTTGACACAGAGATCCCTAAAAAGGCCACGACACAGAGATCTGCTAAAAGACCATGACACAGAGATCCCCTAAAAGACCACGACACACCGATCCCCTAAAAGACCACGACACAGAGATCCCCTAAAAGACCACGACACAGAGATCCCCTAAAAGACTACGACACAGAGATCCTCTAAAAGACGACATAGAGATCTCCTAAAGACCACACGACACAGAGATCCCCCTAAAATACCAATGACACAGCGATCCCCTAAACGATCGACATAGAGATCCCCTAAAAGACCACGACACAGAGATCCCCTAAATGACCACGACACAAAGATCCCCCCAAAAGACCATGACACAGAGATCCCCTGAAAGACCATGACACATATATCCCCTAAAGACCACGACACAGAAATCCCCTAAAGGTCAGCAGTGTTTAGCCAGAATTGTCTGGCAGTTCGTGCAGGAGATGAAAGCCATTCCTCTGTTCCCCTGCGACACCCGTTCATGAACAACTAGAAGCATGTTGCCCCCAGCTGATGGGAACAGCAATGTCAGGGTGACCTGGATTGGACAGGTGTTGTGGGGGTGTGGGTGAGGTCATTTCTTCTTTTCCAACTGAATGATCCGTGATTTGTTTTTCAGTCCGTCTGGTTGTCTTCACCGCTGATATTCTTTCTTTCTTTCCTACTTTTTTTTTTTTTGTTGTGTGTGTAGTTGATTCTTTCTTTCATTCAGTTTCAGTTTGATAAAGTGGTGTTACTGTGTGTGAACTAGTCTATACAGGTCCATATGTCACCACATCTGAGAACTTTCGAGACCACTCCTGCGCATGAGTTAAAGCTGATGGATAAATGAATTCCTGACTCAGTCTGATGTCTGACCTACAGCATCAGCCCAACGCGCTGGTCAGACTTTGGAGACCAGCCGAACATTTTCATTCATGATTCATTCTGTGTGTGTGCCTGTATAAACTTTCATTTCGACCTCCTCCTTCATCCCCTCTCCTCCTCCTCCTTCTCCACTTCTTCTTCTTCAACAAGAAGACCATTGTGTTCTATTATACGAAAAACTTCAGAAGTGTCGGTCTCAGATAATCCGTTATTTGAATCGTAGATATAAGAGGGGAGAGATGGTGTGTGTGTGTGTGTGTGTGTGTGTGTGTGTGTGTGTGATTGTGGTATTGGGGGTAGATGAGAGAGAGAGAGTGAGAGGGAGGGAGACCTAAGCGGAGAGGTGAATGCAAAGATTTTTTTTTTCATACATGGCATTAAAAAGTGTAATATTTTCTTTTGCACGCGCGCTTACACACACACCCACGCCACAGACACACACACGCATGCACGCACGCACGCACGCACGCACGCCCATTCTCAGAGAGAGAGAGAGACAGAGAGAGAGAGAGAGGTTTTACTACATCAGCAGAAAGAAGAGATGAAGGGAATTTCAACAAAGGCAGTTAAAATGTTTAATCAGTTTTTTAATCAGTATGAACACACACACACACACACACACACACACACACACTATTGCTTTAACCACTACCACAAGTCGTTCCGGGGCCGCCAGCAGACCTTGTGTGGACTGAGGCACGCACACATTAACAGAATGTGTTCACTCACGAACAGGAGAAAACGTCACGGGTAGGGGTGGGTCGGGAAATGGTCTGGTGGTGGGTGGAAATCCAACACCTTTCTATAGCGGCCAATGCAAGGTAAGTGATAGACACAAGAAGAGCTGTGGAACCACACTATTTTAGGTAGAGGATGATTTGGTGGGCTGGTGACACGTGAAGCAGACGGCCCTGGCCCGTGTTTCTACAGTACAGGGCTACACCTGGACTGGCTCTGGTATATATTCACTGCCGTCTTGGACAGGACAGAGACCCTGCTGACGTTGGGATGACATGGAACACACCGCACAGGTGATCACTTTGTTGTTGATGACGGGGACTACTGGGAACACACCCACGCAGGTGACTACTTTGTTGTGGATGTAAGGTGGACAGGGAAAGACTTCCACAGTGGGTGGCCACCATGTAGAACCGAGCCCCGTCGTTTGGTTGACGTGGCCGGCGTGGCGGTTCTCCCTCACCAGGTCCAGACCACGTACTCCGTCCTGCCTGCCCCTTGCTGTCGTGGTGGCCAGACGCCAGGTGACCCTGGTACTGGAACGGTTTCCGCAGCCGTCCGGGGCAGGTGAGGGTGGCGGGATCATGAGCGTGACTGGGCGTGAGGGGCTAGGCACACGGAGCACACCACGTCCTGATCGTGGTGACCCAAGAAAAGTCGTACTCCGCGCCGTACAATAAGCTGAAGTTGGAGGGGAGGGTGGTGTTTGTCCACCTGGGGTTCCATCACCAGACACAGTTGGAGTTGGTAGGCCCCGCCCGTGTGGGTCGAACCACGAGCCCCCGGCCACCCCGGCATACCCCAGGACGTGGTTTTTTGGCCGGCAGGTAGGTTTGCGACCCCACCTGGTGAAGGTGGATCCCGCCTGGGAGGACTGGTGGCAGAGGTCAGGTTGGGGTCACCGGACTGGAAGCTGTCCATGTCCGCCCTCAGGGAGCGGATCTCCTTCCTCTGCTGGCCTGGAGCTGAGCTCTGACGGCTGTGTTGGCCTGCACCTCGCTTTGAAGCTGTTCCAGGGTCTTCTGCAGTTCTCCTCACTGTTCTTCGTCTTCTGAAGGTCTGTTGTTTTTTCCTCAGCTCTGTCCTGCGTGCTGCTCCGCTGCGTTTTTGGTGGCCTTCAGATCCTCCTGCAGGAGGGTCACCTGCTGCTTCAGCTCGTCCATCATGGGCGCCCACTGGCACTGAAACTGTGTCCACTGACTTCACTGTTTTGTCGCAGCGTGTCCAGGAGCTGTGTTTCTGTTCCGTTAGGTCTTCAGTCGTTTCCGTGCGTTTCCTCGTCCAGCTGTTCCTTGACGTGACTCTGCCCTTTGGCCACCTTCCTTGAGCAGTACCACGTTCCTCGTCCATCTCCTCCTTCGCTGGTCGTCTCGTTTCTTTCAGCTGCGCCTGTCAGCTGGGACACACTCTCCAGCACGCGCTCCTTTGAGGTGGGCGTCTCCTTCAAGAGCAGCTGTCCTGAAACCCCACAAAGCCACGGCTTTATGTCAAAAACAACCTTTGCTTACAGGTCAAGGACCAGGCTTACGTCATCGATCAGGCTTACGTCAGAATCGGGCTTATGTTCAAACACCGGGCTTAGGATTCAAAAAAAACCATGCTTACGTCAAGCCGACCTCTGGCAAGAGGAATGGAACTCGCAGACTGGATATCAAACTATTTTAACCTATTTAAACCCCGTCAAAACCTGAAAGAGTTTTTACAATGGTTCTCGAGGCGGCCGTAAAGAAGAAAAGTTACCAGTCTTGTGCCGTTTGCGAACAGCCTACTCCTTTTACACCCATTCTTATCTATTTAAAGGTGAAGAAGCTCCGTGGTGCGTTTCCATATCATGTACCACCACTCCCAGTGAACCATGTTCTTTGAGAGTGTTGGGACTTGTCCATGACGTGAGACATAACCCTTTACAGCAGCTACCATGAAAACCTTGTCCAGAGATGTCCCTCCTGCTGTCCTTTCATTTCTAAAAGAGATACCATTTTATTTTCATCTGATCTAAGTTTTACGGAGGAAAAGAGTCTTGACAAAATTTCCAGCATAGGTTTTTTTTTTGTTTTTTTTTCTTTAAATTTTTTTTCAAAGAGATTATTTGTAAGTGTTGTGTGAATAGTTTTTTTTTTTTTATTTTTAAAGAGACTTGTGATGTTGTCTTCAACGTGGTGACAGCCCACATAGGGCCCTTTGCGGTGGCTGCTTGTCCTGTAAGCAATATTAACCTAGCCTCCGAACCTCACCTTGAGGCTACTGAACGATTCCTTCAGGCGATTTCTCACCAGGAGAGCGTCCCCCTGCTTCACGTAGTCCCGCACCATCAGCATGGCCAACTTCCCCTGGCACCGGGCGACCTCTGGCGAAGACAGCCGCGGGGTCTGGAGGTGCGGATTTGATTCTCCTTGGAAGGGGGGTGACCCTGCGGCCCTGCTGGGCGAGAGAGGAGAGGAGGACCAGTCAGCAGACCACACGACGCCACCGTGCTCCACTCCATAGTGGACCTTCAACCCGCAGCTCTCAGCACAGTCCACAGCACGTCAGTCAGTCCACACTGCTGTGTAGATGGGGGTGATCTCTTAGCACTTCATTCAGTCCACACTGCTGTGTAGATGGTGGTGATCTCTCGCGTCCTGAGAGGCCGAAGCTGACAGACAAGTAGTTCCTCAGACAGACGAACAGAGTATTGGATGCTGAGGCGAACAACGTGTTGATCTGAAGCTCCTAAACTCCAGTGGTTCCCTTGAGTGGCCGGGACGGGGGGATTTTTTTAAAGTCCGGGAGGCGGGGACCGAGGAGGAAGCCCTTGATTAGCGACATTGACTGCTGGCCAATGACAGGCTACGTCTCATTGACTGCTGGCCAATGGCAGGCTCATCTCATTGAAAGACGGCCAAGTCATCAGAGCGTCAGTGTGAAGGTGAAGAGGACTATTGCCCGGAACTGCCTTGTCTTGTGATGGCAACGAGAGCAGAGTCCTGCAGGAGAAGTGGGTTGTGACGGCAGTCATCGCCGTAACCAAGAGATGCTCGTAGGACGCATTTTCTGCGGGGCAAGGGCGGATGTTGTTGTATCTGACATGAACAGCTGCAGGACTTCCTCATTGCTGTCGCCCCTTCAACAAGGTCACCAGAAACCGGTGATCATGACATTCCCACGTGAAAACACCCCCACACGGTCTTTTAAACCTGGACATTTTTTTTAATCCCCCCTCCCCCCCCCCCCCCCCTCTCTCTCTCTCTCCTCTCTCTCTCTTGTTTAGGGGTTCTTTGTCATGGGAACCTGTTAGAATCAGAAACCCGCCTGTCCGGCCCAGAGAAGAAACTGTGTTCTGTTCACCCCAGGCCTTGGAACAAACTCACTCTTGGTTTTCGGCTCAGGGATACCATTTTTGAGGCCCACGACTTGAAATCGGGTCCTCGAAAATAATGTGAAATTCGCCTTTGAGACGAGACGCTGATAGTGGCACTCTGCTGTCAGCATGATCCTTTGGAGGGTCCAGTGTTTTCAGCTTTTGTGAGGCCTGAACAACGTGCAGACAACGACAATCTGCTGTCAACATGATCCTTTGGAGGGTCCAGTGTTTTTCAGCTTTGTGAGGCCTGAAACAACGTGCAGACAACGACAATCTGCTGTCAGCAAGGATCCTTTGGAGGGTCCAGTGTTCTCAGCTTTGTGAGGCCTGAACAACGTGCAGACAACGACAATCTGCTGTCCAGCATGATCCTTTGGAGGGTGCAGTGTTCTCAGCTTTGTGAGGCCTGAAAACGTGCAGACAACGGAGAG
>JADBJO010021964.1:25000-28665 GCA_016801955.1 Conus betulinus
CTCACCACCCAGCAGGTCTGTAGATGGGTGTTTGCGCGTCTCACCACCCAGCAGGTCTGTTAGCAGGTGTTTGCCATCTCACCACCCAGCAGGTCTGTAGCAGGTGTTTGTCATCTCACCACCCAGCAGGTCTGTAGCAGGTGTTTGTCATCTCACCACCCAGCAGGTCTGGTATCAGGTGTTTGCCATGCTCACCACCCAGCAGGTGTTTGCCATCTCACCACCCAGCAGGTCTGTAGCAGGTGTTTGCCATCTCACCACCCAGCAGGGTTTGCCATCTCACCACCCAGCAGGTCTGTAGCAGGTGTTTGCCACTAACCACCCCGGCAGGTCTATGGGCAGGGTGTTTGCCATCTCACCACCCAGCAGGTCTATAGCAGGTGTTTGTCATCTCAACACCCAGCAGGTCTTATAGCAGGTGTTTGCCATCTCACCACCCAGCAGGTCTATAGCAGGTGGACGTTTCTGGTACGACTGCACTGTGTGTTTGATGTGCGGAGGGACTCTTGGTTTGATGGGGACGTCTCACAGCAGGTGTAGAACGTATCCCCCCCACCCCCCCACCCCCCAAAAAAAAAAATGTTCTTAAAAAAAGCTGAAACTGGGAAAAACAAGGCCGCAAGTTGATCCATGGAATCTTTTCAGTCGCACTGGCTGGTAGAAAAGGGGAAAAAAAAAAAAAACTAATATCAACAAACATACAAAACAGACTTTGTAACATGAAAAGGGCAAGCGAATTGGGGGAATTATGTTTAAGTTTGTGTGTGTGAATGACTGTTTGTGTGAAATGACCGAAAAACTTCGGGCACAAGCAACATGTGACATGAATACCAACCCAACAAACGTTCAATTGTGTACATTGATTATCAGTCTGACGACAGCGAAAAAGATACGTCAAAACCTGAAATGAACAAAGTCAGGAAAAATGACCAGGGAAAGAAAACAGCATTCTTGGAAGCAACTGAGTTTACATAAAATGTTAAAAATCCTGAAGTGCTAAACCTTTCAGCTAGATGAGTGATGAAATACACACATACGTGCACGAGGTTGCTATTGAAGTCTAGGCTGTAGTTTTGTCCAGAGTCGGTACAGAGGTTGTGATTTGAGAGGAATGGTTGGCAACAACTGTCATTGATCGCGTCCAGTTTCGCTTGAAAAGATGTCTTGGAAATATGATTTTTTGGTGGATTGAACATTTGAGCTCTGCTGCGGTTGGTTTTGCTGTTGGGGAAGCTGAAAATACGACAGATTAGGCAGTGAGGTTTTTGCTGGAATGACTGTAAGGGGAGATTATGAGTTATTCGGTGTCTTAGGAACGGTGTGTTGTGTGTGTGTGTGTGTTGTGTGTGTGTGTGTGTGTGTGTGTGAGACAGTAAATTACTCTTCCACATATGCCTGTTAAATAGGATTAGAAAAAAGTTTGATTCCCTAATTTAGATGATGGCACTTGTTTACCTAACTTTTTCCTTTTAGAAATTAACACACAACCCTGTACACACACAAAAAAGAAAACCCAAAAAGAACATAAAACGAGACAAACCCCACATCCTACACACACACACACACACACACACGCGCACACATCACACGCACACACACGCACGCACGCCGCACGCACACCGTGCCGCGCGCGCTCACACAACACACACACACACACACACACACACACACTCACACACACACACTCACACACACTCACAACACACACTACACACACCACCACCCACACACCTCACAATTTGTATTGTGCTGAACTTTTAAAAATTGAAGCGATTAAAAAAAACAACAATACTTAAATGGCGATGGTTACATTTATTATTTACATTTAGCCTGAAGTTTTGAAAAAAAAAAAAAAGGCAAGCACCAAAACAAAAAAAAAAAAAGGGGGGGGGGGGGGGGGGGGGGGGGGGGGGGGGGAAACATACGGTGATATTGTGGTATTTGAGCGACAGGTTGTGATTTGGGCAAAAAAGGCTCATATCGTTTTATATAAACGATTTAATCCCAGTAAGTGTATATATATATATATAGTAATACTTGACATCCTGTATAGGTTCTTTTTCAGTCGTCTTTTTTTCCGTTGGAACGGTTTCTGTGTATGGTTTATTTGTTTGATCAAGTCAGTTTGCTCTTAGCGTTTTGTTAAGGAGGGGAACTGCGTAATGCAGATTTGTACATTGTCTATTGTGTCTGCAAAACAACAATGGAGTATGCCATTGTATTCCAGAACTCTCTCTCAGTCTCTCTCTCCCCCCTCTCGCCCCCCCCCCCCCCTCTCTCTCTCTCTCTCTCTCTTCTTTTCTTCGCCACTCACTCCCCCTCTCTCTCTGTCGATTTTTATCTCTTTTTTCGTTCTTGTAGTTTTTTTTTTATTATTTAACTTTTTTTTATTATTATTATTACATGTTTTGAGCTCTCCTGGTTCCTTCTTTTTAAAACACTGTGAATCGTCTTTTTTTTTATATCAGGGTTGTGGTTTGTTTCACTTAATAAAAGAAAATGACGAACTTTGATGTGGACAGAAGCTAGGACTTGGGTAAATCTTTTCGCAGTTCACTGATGAATTCAGCATATGTATAATTTATGTATACATTGTTCAAGCTCTTCGTTTGGTTTTTGAAAAAAAGATATTGCAGTTTATCCATGATGAGGAAATATTATTGTGATGCAGATCAGGGTTTATATAAGTCGTTTCTCTCCCTTGAAGATGACGTCTTCATTGTTTGATTATGTCCATGTGCAAAAGCCCCAACTGGTCATGCTTATGTTTTGGCTCTGATACATTCACTTCATTTTTTGTTTTGCTTGTTTATTGCTGAGTTGTGTAGAGGAAAAGGGTGTGTCAGAAAGGAAGGGGGGGGGGGGGGGGGTGGGGGGGGGGGTGGGGGTGGGGGATGTCTTGGGGTGAGAAAAAAAGGATTGAAGATGTGTGTGGTGTGTGTGTGTTTGTGTGTGTGTGTGGTGTGTGTGTGTGTGGTTGTGAGTTAGGAAAGCTGGGAGGGATTGAGTAGTGGTACCATACATTGTTCTTTTTACCAGAAACACGAGGTGGGCGATTTCTCTGGAGTTGGAAAACAGCAACAGTTTTCTGTTCTTCCAGTTTTTTTTTCTAAGCTCGGGTTTTTATTGACGTGTTTTTAGATTTGAAGTGGTGTGTGTGTGTGTGGTGTGGGGTGTGTGTGTGTGTGTTGTGTGTTGTACAAGTTCTGTTACACCGTGTTGTGTTGTGTTGTTGTGTGCTGGTGTCCCCATGCTGACAGGTAAGGATAGAGACACCCCAGATGTACCCCCCCCCCCCCCTCCTTCCCTTTCTGAGCATTCTCTCTCCTCTCCTCTGTCCCTCTCTCTCTCTCTCTCTGTCTCTGTCCTCTGTCTCTCTCCTCGTTCATCTCTCTCTCCATCCTCTCTCTCTCCGCTCTCAGGACGAACAACTTTTGAAAATGATTCCAGATTTGGGGGGGGGGGGGGGGGGGGGTGGGGGGCAAAATAGGATCTGTATAGAAAAACGAAAACACAAAACACAGCAAGCAAAATAAAAAAAAAAACATAAAAACAAACAAAACAAAACAAAAAACAGATTTAAAAAACGATAAAGAGAGGCAAAAGGGTGGTCCACGAAAAAACACCAATCCACAACAAAAAAAAAAAACAAGCCTAAACACAAA
>JADBJO010021965.1:0-5000 GCA_016801955.1 Conus betulinus
TCAAAAAAGGGACAATCGCATCCTGTGAGACTTTTAAAACTTCATTTATTAACCCATCAGGTCCAGCTGCTTTCCTGATTTAAATGTTTTATAGCTTCTTTTACCTCTAATTCTGATATATCAAAATTTAGGAAATCAAACAAGTTGTCAGCTTCGTTTACCCTCTGGCTAAAAAATATCGTGAACGTGTTGTTCTGCATTGTCATTTAAGAGATTAGAAAAAAAGTGACGAAACCAGTCTTCTTTAGGTATGTTACTTTTGAATCTGGTTTTACGTTTACATTTCTTTATTTTTTTTTCCAGAATGCCTGCGAATTATGTCGATTGTTGACAAGTCTATCTACAGCTTCCTTTTTGAATTCTTTTTCCTTAATTCTAAGAGCAGTTTTATACTTTTTCCTTTCCCGTACGTATGATGATCTGTTTACTAGTTTCTTGTTTCTGTTAAGATTCCTAACGCTTTTTTCTTACGTTCTTCTTTAACAGGTGACAATCTTTGTCGAACCAAGGCTTACTCTGTTTAGAAGTGAGGACAACATCTTTAGGGTTATTGGAACAAATCCGTTTAGTCATACGCATTGCTGCAGCTTTAACAGCACACGTAAACGTGTCAAAAGCATCATCGATTGATCGTTCAATCTGAGCAGTGGCTTCTGCTGTACGGTCAGAAAACGCCGGAGAAAACAGGATTCACTGAGTCTATGTACTTCATCAGGGTTCCATATTATCTTGTAAACAGAACAAAGAGAGCTGTCACATAAGTTATCTGCATCATTTTCTGTAAGCAAACGATTTACTGAAACACAAGGGGCATATGTACGGATTCGACTCTCTCTTCTACAACGAAATTTGTACATGATGTAGCAAAGTCCGGAGAAGCAATAAAGTAATCATTTACACTTGCGCCACCAGGAGAAACAAACGTCAATTGCTTTGATGCATCAGGGTAGCAGGAGCCGTTTAAAATCAAAAGTTCATAGCAGGCACACAAATCTAGAAGATGTCTACCAAAGGCATTAAGAACCAAGTCTTGTGTCTGATGGTTATCAACAAATAATGCAGCGTTGTCATTCAACATGTTTTCCGGCTCAGTCTGGAATACATCAGATTTGGGCTGAAGGTTAGCTGTTTCTGCTGTTAAAATCTCTGCATAGTAGAAAAAGGGCATCACCAATTTGTTCAAGCACATCTGCAAGGCACTGTTCTATTTGAAACAAGTGACATTTATGTTGCACATAATCATAGAAAGGAGAATCGATGGAGGGAACGTAGCAAGCTACAAGAAAAACGTCACTGACACTTCCAAGGAGGGATTTATCTAATTTTAGAAAAAAAGGACGTGGTCGTATGAAACCTCAACACGCAATACAAATGTTTCATATTCTTTACGTATCAAAGTGATGATACCACCACTGCTCCTACCTCGACGAGAAAGTTTCACAGCAGGAGAGGAAAAAAAACATGAAAAAGCTGACCAGCAATCTGGAGGGGAAAACCAACTGTTGAGAAAAGTTTCAAATAAACACATAAAGTCAAACTTATTAACGTAATTTAAGAAATCCGGGTCGGAAAATTTGTTCCCAAAGCCGTCAATATTCAAGGACAATAAAGAAAGTGAAGGGCTTACAGTACGTTGGACTGTGTGTTACACCTGGGGCTTGGGCGACACATCGTGCCTGGTTCAGTTTTGTTGAAGCTGCATCGTTGGGGGGAGCTGGGTGGGCGCCTTCGTTTTGGGGGTCGGGGTGTCGCGTGTTGGTGGCTTGAGGACGGCCCACTATTGGTCGCACTGTTGCCACAGACAGGTGACCTGCTTTCGAGGTTAAGATTTCCGACTGACCCCCCTCTTGGATGACTGGAGGCTCCGTTGTGGCAGCTTGAGTTTGTCGGTGCTGCCGTTGCCGGAACGTTGCTGGAGAGGGCCCTCGACTACCAGCTTGTTACTCTTGTAATAAGCATGTAGTCCTTTCTTGCCTTGCTTTCTGACCTGCTCCCGACTGTCTCGTTGTCAAGTCGTTTGCAACCTGAATTACCTTTTGCTTTAGCACCATACGTCCCTTTGTCATGACGTCCATCTTGTCTCGCCAACGCAAGAATTTGACAATCATTGAGCGGGATTTGGGGTTAGGTTACAGTTGGCAGTCATTGACGCAAAGTTTGGTTTTCACCCACTCTGTGAACGCGCACAGTGTTGTGAGCGGGCACAGTGTCATCCACTGACCATGTTTTTCCTGGCGCAGTATCCTTCAAAGATTCCACCACTTTGGTGGCACGTGACTGAAAAGTTTCACCAGGAGTTTCAACAAGGCCGAAAAAACGAAGGTTGTCCCGGCGCGAAAAGGCTTCTAACTTATCCAGTTCTTCATCGCACCGTTTCCGTAGGTCCGTCAGGTCTTGCAGATCTTCGGACAGACTCTGCCGTATCCTCCTGTTTCTCAGCCAGCTGCTCACAGGTTTTCTCCAGACGGGTGGTGCTGTCCTTCAAGTCTGCAATGTCACAGGCAATGGCTTGCACCGACGACAACACAGAGTTCATGTCGGCACGCAGAGCGCCAAGCTGTGACGACAATTTTTGTGTCTGATGGTCGAGGGAAACGCTGGATGTCGGTTAGAGTGAGGGGCGAGGGTGATGTTTCCTCCTGATCAGATATACACCAGTAACAGCAACGTCTTCAGATACAGAGGAAGGGGACGACATGGTAGTCGTAGCTGTGTGCCACCGCTCAGTTGGAATGCAGGTAAACAGTTAGACCGCCATCACGTGGCACGTGCAGTTCAGGTAAACACCTTCGCCTCACACCACCACAGCAGCCAGCAATGGAGAAAAATAAACTACAGGTAAAAGGGAGAAAACTTGAAGTCACTCAGAGACAAAATTTGTACCATTCGATTCCCCCAAGACTCACGAAGACGATGGTAAAAATGATACATTTTTGATTTGTTCTTTGCCGAAAAGAATTGGGAATTTTGACCAATAATGCTGCTGCTCCTCAAAGAATGGTGTTGCCAGTTTTGTGAGCTTAAACTCACTCCACATGAGGAGAGAGAGAGAGAGAGAGAGAGAGAGAGAGAGAGAGAGAGAGAGAGAGAGAGAGAGAGAGAGAGAGAGAGAGAGAGAGAGAGAGAGAGAGAGAGAGAGAGAGAGAGTGGAGTGGATGTTGAGTTTATTTTTTGTTATCTACTTATCTATTTGTTGATTCATTTGTTTATCGTCCTTTGCTACCCCATTTCCGAGCTACACCAGTGGCATCTCACCCACATCACTCATTCCGACCCCTCATCCACAGTCAGAGTTTGGTCTGTCCTGCCACATCTCTGCTACCACCCAGTCCACAGAAAGCTGTCATTTGCCACGTCTCCATGAGGCAACTCACCGGAGCAAACACAGCACTCCTGCTGAGTCACTTCGGTGGTGTTCAGTAGGTCTGATTCAGCATATGTAGGGCACCACCTGCTAAAACGCCTACTGACGACAATCATTGCTTAGTTGTGGAACTGGCGTGAGTGAGCTCTACCTGCGGAGGGCGACACCACGTCCGTCCAACAACAGTCTCCATGTAACCGTCGATACCGGTAACCTGATGGAATCCCCATGCATGAAATCGAGAACTGAAGTCACCATAAGATCAGCACACACGAGGGCGATAGAATTTGAGACTTTTTTTTTTTTTTTTTAGTGGTAGTTGCAAAGGGAAGCAATTAGAGGCGGAATCTAAACTAATTCCAAAAATTATCTGTGATGACTCTGCTGAACAACGTGGATAAACGAATCACAAGACAAAACACGACGCGTTTTGACCTCTTAGGTCTTCTTCAGGCAAGATAAACAACACTCAGGACAATGAACATGAAGAACGAGCTGTCATCTATCTTTGTCGAATTCGGCGAAGAAAGATGGGCATTGAACTTTTATGTTGATTAATGAAGTTGAGGATGATGAAGGTGATGCTACGGATTTCCGGTCTGGTTCAAGACTGCTTGACGGAGCTGTGTTCTACACATACTTTTATAGCATATCCTGACATCAGCTAGGCCCGAGGGATCCAGAAACCTGCGGCGTTAGTCAGTAAATTTGAGCTACAATCTCAAAAATGTATCTTTTAGGTAGATGAAACTCTGTTGTGTGGTCCCAGTCTTTCACGATTGAACCAGCAGCAAACTAATCACTGGGGCTTGTCGGGCCGGAAAAATCTGGCAAACGAATGGCTCTGATAGGAATTAAGTGAATGGACCTCCCAGCCAAGCATCCACGACTTAACCACTTCGCCACGGTAGCTCATCGACTTACTTTTTAATAATGCCACCCTCCTCCCAACACACACAAGCACTCTTATATATACATATGCCCTGATATACTCTCTCTCTCTCTCTCTGTCTGTCTCTCTCCACCATAGATCATATATTTACGCTATATTCAGTAGTACCTAAATATCTTCTGTGTAATACACAACTCTGTGTTGCATTTGTAGATTTCAAGAAGGCTTTTGATTCTATAAATTGCATTGCTCTGTGGAATGTACTTCGTAAAAGTGGTGTCAACGGGAAATTGTACATGGGCATTACAGGTGTTTACAACTCGGTGCTTGCATGTGTGCGTGTGAAGAGTGAGTATTCAGAGTATTCCATTTGTCCAAACGGAGTCAAACAAGGATGCCTCCTGAGTCCACAGTGTTTTCTTTATCTATAAACGAACTGGCTATGGAACTGTCTTGTAAAGGGAAACACGGTATACAGATGATATCTGGAGCAGTTGAGATATTTTAATTACTGTTTGCTGACGACGTTATTCTTTTGTCTGGAACAGTCGTAGGTTTGCAAAATCAGTTAAATGTTTTGAAAAAGGAAGCAGATCGCTTATGTTTAACAGTTAATTTGGATGAGACAAAGATTGTGGTCTTCAGAATGGGTGGTCATTTATCAATGCACGAAAAATGGTTTTATGGAAATACAAATATTCAAGTAGTCAATTCATATACATATTTCTACATGCTATTTTCAAC
>JADBJO010021965.1:10000-15000 GCA_016801955.1 Conus betulinus
AGTGGAACTGTTCATGAGAAAAACGAAGCATATCCTGGCAGGACTCTTGTTTCTGATTGGTGGTCCTGCCAACGTCATCAACATGGTGTGTGTTCTATAAACAAGGGCTTAGGGATCGTGTCAACCTGTGTGTCTGTTTTCGCTGTCATTAACTGACGGCCTTTATCTGACTGCTGGCATGTTCCTCCATGTGGAAAATATCTACTTGCAGGTCATAGGAGAAGAAAACATTCCCCCTGCGAACAAATTTATGACCAACAATAATTTGGTTGTATTCATGGGCCTTTGTTTTATTTCTTTACTCTTGTCAGCCATTATCGCCTGTGAGAGATGCTACTGCGTCTTCAATCCATTAAAGTACCAGACTCTTCTACGCACCAGAACAATGGCTTGCATCATTGTTGCCGTGTATTTCTTGGTGCTCGGAGTGTTTTTCATCGTAGCATTCAAATACAGGGTTGGATGTGTTTATGATCTTGAAACTGGCGCTGTTTTGCAGGCGCTGATTGCTGGCACGTTTTATAACAGTCACAAAGATCTCATCGACTTTCTGGACAGCGTTGTGTTTGGTGCTGGTTTTCCCGGAGGTACGATGGTAGTGGTGTTGATAGCTACCATACTCACTGCCGTCAAACTCGTCAGATAATGACATGGCGTACCGGAACATCGTCATCTCTGTCTGCACGGGAGGTGGCACTGACTAAGATGCTGATTGGCAGCTCTGTGTTTTTCATCATCTGTATTTCTCCCAGCTGTGTGTTCCGTGTGGTCAGTCTGTTTTTGCCTGAGATGAGAGCTGGAGGTCGCCATCACAATTTCTACAACACTGCTTTGTGGATTTTTTCCAATTTTGCTTTTGTGAATTCTACCTTTAACTTTTTGATTTACTACAGGATGGGGTCTCGGTTCAGACAAACCTTCTGGGCATTTTTCAGAAAAGATGAAAAGCAGTGAAAGTTTGGTAACTGAGAGAGAACAGAGGAAACATATGGCCCACTTCATTCCCTACACACAGTGTAACTTTAATTACCTACATGCTGACGGTATCAGTTACAAAAAAGAAAAACAAAATCAAAATGTATGTTCATCCACTTTATAACTGTGATTTCCAACATAGGTAAAACGTAAATCCAAAAATTTCATGTAATAAACCTCTTTCGTCTTGGAAATCGTTTTCTATTCAATTTTTATTCGTTTGTCTGTTTGTCTGTCTGTCTCTGTCTCTGTCTCTGTCTCTCTCTCTGCTTCCTACTCTCTCTCTCTCTCTCTCTCTCTCTCTCTCTCTCTCTCTCTCTCCCTACCTCCTCCTCTGTCTCTATGTGTCTCTCTTTGTCTCTCTATCTCTCTCCCCCTCCTCCCTCTCTCTCACCCTCTTCCCCTCCTCCTTTATCACTTTTTTTTTTGTTGTTGAAATCTTGCGATTCTTTTTTCCCCCCTCATACATTTTATTCAGGTAACAGAAGAGGGACATATGCGCAGAAAGAGGACAGTGCGCAGAGATTTTCATACATACATTGACCTAATAATACATGAATATTTCTTACTACTTTGAAAAGTGGAACAAAAGGTAATTGTAAAGTACACTTTCACAAAGACACATATGAATATCTATCTATACATGTACTCATATTCATATAAAAACACACACACACACACACACACACACACACACACACACACACACACACACATTACATTATTATACAGAGTGAGACTGAGCCTTGGACAATACAGCATGAAACAAACTGATCTAACCTGGTGTTACCATGATTGCATTCATAAAAGATGCACACTCGGAGTGACATATTTGTATAGAAGCTTATATCTTTACATCATTATCCATCACTGTACCTCATCAAGAATACACTGATAAGGGTACCACTTTTTAAAGAAATCTGCCAGCTTCATTTCTTTTGAGAAAATGTATTTTCAACTATATAATTGTGTTTCAAATCTCCCAAAAAGTGTATTACATTTGGTTTGATTTTATTTATCCTGCATTTGTAAATAAAGTATTTTGCTAAAAGATTAATCAGATCAAAAGTGTCGTCTGTTTTTGTTTGGTCATCACTCCCAAACAAAACAAGTTCTACGTTGAATTTTAACTGAAAACATTGTTCGCACTTCTCTCTTAACGTCTTCTCCAGGTCCCTCCAAAAAACATTGTGAAACATCATTGAACCATAGGTAATGTCTGGCTGAATCTTTCTCCTTTCTACAAAAAGTGCAGCGTAATTCTAATTTTCTTCAAAATATTGTTGTTAACTAAAATATTATAACACAATTTCATTTTGGAACCACCTTAATCTGATTTCCTTTATTTGTTTTAGTGTTCTATCCCAGTCCACATATATATTTAGTATTTGCTCCCACTTTGGAAAAGCATTCATATCATATATAATGATTGGCTCTAGTAAAACATCATAGAAAGTTTCTGAACCTTTTTTTAACATTTGCTATTATTTTTTTGTGCGTTTGTTTTTTCATTGCATTTACTATCTTTTATTTTGATATTATTTGCAGCAAGGAAGCTTTTAACTGATTGAACACAACTCATATATTCCAAATAGTTAACACTGATAGTATACTTTTCGCAGAAAGCTTTATAACTTAAAAAGCATCCCTTTTCATCAACCACATTTCTTACTAGGAATATGTTTTGTGTGTCCATTTTCTAAAGAAAAATGTACTATTATCAATTCCAAACTTGTCGTTGTCAAACACGGGTTCTGCTAATATTTCTTGTGCTCCTTTTACAGACACGTGCTTGCAGAAATTCGCATAAGCTGTGAACACATCCTTCCAAAATTTGTTACAATTATTTTTAAGTAATCTCAAAGGCCCACACTGTTCCAATGATTCTATAATAGGACAATCCATAAACAGCATTTTTTTTCCACTTGGACATTCCTGTGAGGATCTTTTTCATCCATGTCATTTTTAGGGCCTGTATAAACACTTGTATTTCAGGAATACCAATGCCACTATTATCAGTATGGTGAACTGAATATTTTCTTTTTATCTTATCTGGTTTATTATCCCATATGAATTTGAAACACAAGTTTTGTAGCTGTGTTATTATCTTTTCTGGAGGGTTTGGGAGGAGAATCCATAAGTATATAAGTTTTGAGAGTATGAGAGATCTAAGTACAGCAATTCTACCAAGGGGTGTGCAAATTCGTTTGGACCAAGTTTTAAATAGATTTTTCACCTCTACTAATTTGTCCGTTGTATTAATTTCAGTCACTTTTGACAAGTCATTCGTGAACCATATACCTAAGAGTTTATATTTGGGGGGATTCCATCTCATTTTCTTTTTCTTTTAAGTATTTGTTCTCTGAATATTTCTTTTGACCTAGCCACACATTAACAGTTTTTCCATAGTGAAGTTTTAGTCCTGCAATTTCTTCAAAACTCCTCAAGAGTTCTGAACAGATTTTCATAGGATTCACTATCTCCGTTCAGTGTAAATGACGCGTCATCTGCGAACTGATTTATTTTGAAAATAGAGTCATGGATAGTAATACCTTTTATGCTTTTATCTTCTCTTCTTTTTGTGAGCTAGAATTTCTGAACACAAAACAAAAAGGTAGGGTGAAATAGGGTCTCCTTGACGACATCCTCTCTGTACTTCAAAGCTTCCAGATACCTGTCCGTTTACCATGATATATGATTTATATTTTGATAAAATGTGGTTATCCATTTACATATATCATCGCCAAAACCAAAAACATTCAGGACTTTATTCATGTATTTCCAATTTATTGAATCAAACGCTTTCTCGAAGTCTATTAACACTAATAAACCTGGAAGGTTATTTTTTTCTAAGTAATATATGATGTCGTATACTGTTCTTAAATTGTCTCCTATATACCTTCCTGGAATAAAACCTGTCTGATCTTTTATAAATTTATGTAGGATATACTTTATTATTCGGTTGGCTATACATTTTGATCCTATTTTATACGACACATTTGATAATAATATAGGTCTCCAGTTTTGTAAATATTCTTTTGGCTTTACTCCTTTTGGTAGGCAAATAATAATTCCTTCTCTCTGAGTAATACACAGCTCTCCTTTTGTAAAACCTTCATTTAAAGATCGAACAACAAAGTCTTCTGTGTCCTCCCAGAAGAAATTGAAAAAAAAATTACCGTCATCCCATCAGTACCAGGGCTCTTGTCATTTTGCATTCCTTTCAGTGCATCTGAAGCTTCTTGTCTAGTTGTTTGTCCCTCTAGTTGTTTGGATTCAGCTTCTTCAAGCTTTGGTAAATTTCCAGCGTATCTGCCAATATCTATGTTTTTTGTACTTCTTTCTTTATACAGGTTTTCATAATAAGTCTTAGTTGCATCCTCCTTTATTACTCTTCGACTCTTTTTCTTGTCTCACACCCTGTTCCACGTTAACCTTAACAAGGATAGTTAGATAACAAGGATAGTTAGATAACAAGGAGAGTTAGAGGACTCCATGGGGACTCCCACACAACAGAAGAGGTTCACTGAACGTCGTCACGACGTAGAACTCTGAAGCCCTTTTCACGCACACGATATCTACGAACCACTCGGTCAGCCTCTCCACATCACTCTGGATGGAGACAGCGGGCTGGGCATGGGCTGCAACCCACAGCCGGTTGGCAGTCAGCTCCAGGTCGGACACGGGACTTCACCGACACCTGGGGAACTGACCACCAGCGAGGACCTGCCTTCAGTCTTTCTTCAGCGCTCTGGAGGTGTTTCTGTGCCGGCAGCTCTGTAGAGACTGTGGGGAAATCCTCGCTCACCCGACAGACACAAAACACAGGTGAGTAGCTGTCAGGTAAACAGGTCAACCGGTGAACAGGTAAACTTGTGCCCGTCCGAAGTGTCCGCTCAATGTGGGGCCAGACAAAATTGGTCCATCACAGCTGCCTATGATAATTACATTGAAAAAACATAAGAATATAGATAATTAGAGAGGGAAAATACGAAGATATCGAAAACACACACACACACACACAC
>JADBJO010021965.1:25000-28663 GCA_016801955.1 Conus betulinus
AATGGAAATAAGGTTGGAATAGTTTATTTTCCTCAACACTGCTTAATTTAATCGATACATTGTGCCATCAACAAAAACGAATGTAGCTTTATTGGGTAACGGGCTTCAAACGTGATGCAAGCTGTACCCAAGGTGCGACAATTTGAGTCCGAATTGTCTGTCATGGGTGCTTATTGTTTCCTTTACCTTCACTGGTATCTTAAATCAAATTTACTGACATTTTAATTAGCTCTAAAAGATTTACCGTTTCTACGGACCTTCCTGAAAAAAAAAAAAACAAAAACAAAACACACCTTGATTTCCATATTGCTAAATTTAAAAAGAAAAGGCGTGGATTGCGCTGCGCTTGAAATCATACAATATTTTCTCTCTCTCGCTCTCTGTCTGTCTGTCTGTCTGTCTGTCTGTCTCACTTGGTCGCCTGCTCTCTCGCCTGTTTGCTAAGTTGCTATCAGTAAATATTTTTTTCAAGAATTGGACTGGAAGAATAAAAAAAAAAATAAACAAACAAACAAACAAGCAAGCAAAAAAGTCCAGGGAAACGACTCAGGGAAGGGAAAGGGGGAATACTGGGCAGATGGTGGGAAGGGAAATTGGAGGGAGCGGCTGTATAAGGAAATACAACAGGTACATAAGTGACTATGCTCAAACCAAAAACGCCATTGGGAAAATCGTTGCATCAATAGTAGCACAAGATCAGTCGATGTGTTTGAGGTTAAAAAAAAGACATGTCTGAATGATTCAATTTCAGGAAAATTGTTGTATTAATGCACACACACACACACACACACACACACACACACACACATATATATATATATATATATATATATATATATATATATATATATATATATATCAAAATACTGCTAAAACGCCTAATAAAAATCTTAAAGTGCTCAACCCCTTGGGGAGCAACATCTGTTAAAAAATAGGGTGATAAAAGGAAGTTTTAAAAACCAACAGATCTGTTTCGAGCCAGCGCTCTCGTCAGGACTCGTCCTGACGAGAGCGCTGGCTCGAAACAGATTTGTTGGTTTTTAAAACTTCCTTTTATCACCCTATTTTTTAACAGATATATATATATATATATATATATATATATATATATATATATATATATATATATATATATATATATATATATATGTATAATGGGCCCAGTACAAAACGGTGTACGCTGAATTGTGGTACTATCAAATAACACAGATCAGCTTTCGTAGTAAAAAAAAAAGTTAAAGTGGTAAACTTGAGTTACTATCACTTGTGTTTTGAAAGCTGATATTGAAGAAAACTGCAATATGACTATAGCGATCATTATCATGATGCTACCACTAGGTAATTAAAAGGGGTGTTTAGAAAGGGACATCAAATCAAAAGGTCATATAAGTCGTGTAGAAACACCATCTTGTTACTGCCTTATATCATTTTTTCCCATCTGGCTGCCCATATCATCGAACTTCAAATTTCTGTCAGCAAAATCAGTTCATCTGAACACTGACAACAAACTCTGTCTACAAGAGTTAAAACCTTTCAGAATATGAACAAATGGCTTACGATTTTCTTTTGCCAGTAAAAAAAGAAATCTAACATTTGAAAGAAAATGTGACAGTGACCTGCTGAATTGAACGATGGATGGACTTTCTGCATATCGCCATGATTACCACGGACATTCTCATAGCACAGCATGATCTACACAATGCTGTTCCTAATTCCTCTGTTCCCGAGGAATGCATTGAAGTCAGACTTAGTGAGATGGATTACATACCATGGGAAAATCCCGATAACATTGTCAGTGCTGCAGTGGAACTGTTCATGAGAAAAACGAGACATATCCTGGCAGGACTCTTGTTTCTGATTGGTGGTCCAGCCAACGTCATCAACATGGCGGTGTTCTATAAACAAGGGCTTAGGGATCGCGTCAACCTGTGTATGTTTTCGCTGTCATTAACTGACGGCCTTTTATCTGACTGCTGGCATGTTGCTCCATGTGGAAAATATCTACTTGCAGGTCATAGGAGAAGAAACATTCCCCCTGCGAACAAATTTATGACCAACAATAATTTGGTTGTATTCATGGGCCTGTGTGTTTATCTCTTTCCTCTTGTCAGCCATTATTGCCTGTGAGAGATGCTACTGCGTCTTCAATCCATTAAAGTACCAGACTCTTCTACGCACCAGAACAATGGCTTGCATCATTGTTGCCGTGTATTTCTTGGTGCTCGGAGTGTTTTTCATCGTAGCATTCAAATACAGGGTTGGATGTGTTTATGATCTTGAAACTGGCGCAGTTTTGCAGGCGAATGTTGCTGGGCACGGTTTATAACAGACACAAAGATCTCATCGACTTTCTGGACAGCGTTGTGTTTGGTGCTGGTTTTCCCGGAGGTACGATGGTAGTGGTGTTGATAGCTACCATCCTCACTGCCGTCAAACTTCGTCAGATAATGACATGGCGTACCGGAACATCGACATCTCTGTCTGCACGGGAGGTGGCACTGACCAAGATGCTGATTGGCAGCTCTGTGTTTTTCATCATCTGTATTTCTCCCAGCTGTGTGTTCCGTGTGGTCAGTCTGTTTTTGCCAGAGATGAGAGTTGGAGGTCGCCATCACAATTTCTATACTACTGCCATGTGGATTTTTTCCACTTTCGCTTTCGTCAGTTCTGCCTTTAACTTTTTGATTTACTACAGGATGGGGGTCCCGGTACAGACAAACCTTCTGGGCATTTTTTCAGAAGAGAGGAAAAGCAGTGAAAGTTTGGTAACTGAGGGAGAACAGAGGAATCCCATGGTACACTTCATTCCCTACACACAGTCTTTGCTTAACTTCCTAAATGCTCACGGCATTAGCTTTTAAACAGATATTTTTCAGAATTTGTGTTCATCCACTTTTAACTGTGATTTCCAACATGGGTAGAACGTAAATCCAAAGGTTCATGTAATAAGTGTTTTTCTTCATAGAAATAGTTCTCTGTTCCATTTTTTGTTCGTTTGTATTGTCTTTCTGTCTGTCAGTTTCTGTCTGTCAGTCTCTCTCTCTCTCTCTCTCTCTCTCTCTCTCTCTATCTCTCTCTCTCCTCTCTCTCTCTGCCTCCTCCTTCTCTCTCTCTCTCTCTCCTCTCTCTCTCTCTCTCTCTCTCTCCCTCCCTTCTCCCCCTTCTGCGTGTGTCTCTAATTGTATCTGTCTCTCTCTGTCTTCCTATCCCCCCCACCCTCTCTCTCTCACCCTCTTCCTCTCCTTCTTTATCACTCTTTTTTCTTTTCTCATACCCTGTTCCGCTTTAGTATTAGCAAGGATAGTTAGAAAACAATGATAGTTAGATAACAGGGATAGTTAGATAACAGGGATAGACAGATAACAGGACAGACAGATAACAGGAAGAGTTAGAGGACTCCATGGGACTCCAACACAACAGAAGAGGTTCACTGAACGTCATCACGATGTAGAACTCTGAAGCCCTTTTCCACACACACACAATGTCTACTGACCACTCGGTCAGCCTCTCCACATCACTCTGGATGGAGACAGCGGCTGGGCATGGGCTGCACCCCACACTTGGTTAGCAGTCAGCTCCAGGTCGGACACGGGGCTTCACCGACACCTGGGAACTGACCACCAGCGAGGACCTGTGGTCTGTCCCCCTTCAGCTCTCTGGAGA
>JADBJO010021966.1:5000-17500 GCA_016801955.1 Conus betulinus
ATTAATGTCACCAAGCTGTCACTGATGTTGACCACTTTTAAATTAATGTCACCAAGCTGTCACTGATGTTGACCATTTTTAAACAATTGTCACTAAGCTGTCACTGATGCTGACCACTTGACAAAAAGTGTCACTCAGCCATTACCGATGTTCATACTTTGACCAGATACACCACTCAGCCATCAATGAACTGACCGCTTTTCACTCATGATGTCATTCAACCATCACAGATTCGGATTGATATGTCGCTCAGCCATCACAGATTTGGATTGATATGTCATTCAACCATCACAGATTCGGATTGATATGTCGCTCAGCCATCACAGATTTGGATTGATATGTCATTCAACCATTACAGATTTGGATTGATATGTCGCTCAGCCATCAATGAATTGACCGCTTTTCACTCATTATGCCATTCAACCATCACAGATTTGGATTAATATGTCATTCAACCCACAAATTTGGATTAACATGTCATTCAACCATCACAGAATTGGATTAATATGTCATCAGCCATCACAGATTTGGATTGACACGTCATTCAACCATCACAGATTTGGATTAATATGTCATTCAGCCATCATAGATTTGGATTGATATGTCATTCAGCCATCACAGATTTTGATTAGTTTGACTTCTGGGTCAGTGAACCACCACTGGTTAATTTTGTGCGTGTGGACGACCGGTGTTATTCGTCCCTTACAGAACTGAACCTCATTAAACTACACTGTCTTACTATCATCGTCCGATCTGACCAGGTCTGACAGGTTTCATTCAGTCACAACAGTTTCCGACTATTTTTGAATAAACATGTCGTTTGACAATAGCTGATTTTGGTTATTGTTTGCTACACATGTCATTCAACGATCATCGATTTTGAGTATGCTTGACTACATATGTTGTTCAGTTGTTGTTACTGTTGTGTGTGTGTGTGTGTGTGTGTGTGTGTGTGTGTGTGTGTGTGTGTGTGTGTGTGTGTGTGTGTGTGTGTGTGTGTGTGTGTGTGTGTGTGTGTGTGTGTGTGTGTGTGTGTGTGTGTGCTATTTTAACTACTTTAATTACGTATGTTATTGACCTACGGTATTGTTACTGTTTGGAATACATCAGGTGTTCGGCTGTTACTGTTTTGGATTATTTATTTATTACATACTTTGCTAAACTATCTTTTTCTTTAACCATATTGTTCTGTTACTGCTTTCTTTTTAAATGCTTTTTACTGCTTACATCATTTAGATTTTACTTTTTAGAAATCTACTTTTGACAGCATATTCCCTTTAATCATTATCAGTCATGCATTTTGACCGTGAAGATCCTTCAGTTATAAGTGATTCTGACATTTATTTACGCCACATGTCTTTTGACTATCACTGATTCTGACTGTCATAACTTTATGCACATCAAATATCAGTGCGTTACACTATCCTCAACTACATGTGTCGTTCAACCATTTCTGATTTTGATTTTTTTTTTACCAACCTATGTTGTTAATCTGTATTACTATTATGTTACAGTATGAGTTGCTAAGCCAGCCAAAGCCAGAGGAGAAAAAACTATCACAAATCGCTGCCACGCTTTTTAATATCGTTTGAAATATATCATGTGTCACCATAACAATACAAAACCAGGAACGACAGTGATTCCATCCTATAGTTGGAATTGTTGGCTTTTTTCATTGACATGGTTACCAGAGATCTGATGGTGCTGAGTTTCCACATTGTTCATTAACCATCTGCCAGTGAATGCGATTAGTGTTTCTCCTGTATATACTGCACTTCATTTTCACGGTAATGAGGGTCGGGCTTCCAAAAACAACAACAACAAAAACAACAAAAAAAACGTCGTCTGCCAGACGAAATATATGGATATCTATAGTGTACATGTGGCTCCAAATTTGCCCTCTTTTCTTTGAAGGCAGGCAAATGCTGCATTGAGTACTGGATACAAAAAGTAAGGTTACACAGGGAAAATAGAAAAATGCACAGGTAACAGTGGAAAGTGTGCACCTGTCGAAGAAATTGGGAAAGATAAGGACAAACAAGGACTGCATGGTAATGTTATGAAAATGGGGAAACGTAGGGGCACGCAAAGAAACCATGGAAACGTGTGGAAAACACGGACATGCAGAGAGAGGCAAGTGAACCATGCAAACAGAGGAAAATAAATGAAACGTAGTGAATAGAGGGAACGTAGGGAATGTAGGGAATATAGGGAATATAGGGAATGTAGGGGAACGAACGTAGCGAATATAGGGAACGTAGGGAATATAGGGAACGTACGGGAATGAATTAGAATACAGATACTAGAGAGAAAACCAAAGGAAAACAACAACAACAACAACAGAAAAGGTAGCGAAATTAGAGGAAAGCGTCGGGATTATAGGGAACGTAGGGAACATAGGGAACAAACGGGGATGAATACGAATACAGACACTTATACGGAAAATTGAAAGAAAAATAAAACAATAGAAAACGTAGCGAAATTAGAGGAAAACGTAGGGAACTATGGGAGACATCGAGAGAAACAGAGAAATTTGGGAAATCAAGAGGAAAGTTTGGAAAACGTGTGGACCGTCTTGAGTGGCAGCGAAACGTGGGGACAACAAGAAGAGCAGGGAAACTAGAGATACGTGGACAAAGTACAGAAAGACAAAGGAAATACGAAAAAAAAAAAACCCGAAAGTATTGAAACGATGGCATTCACTCTCTTCGTCTAACTGTTTGATGGAAGTTACACGCTTGCATGATGGACAGCAGATGAAAGTCCAGTGTGACAAGTGATGGCAACGTTATAGAGGCGACAGGACTAACATCATCACATCTTTGCTTGTGGGAGTTCCTCTGCACTCATTAAAGGCATTGAAGGCATTCCTGTCAATCCACTTGTCTGTCTACCAATCTGCTGGTTGTCAATCTGACTCTACCACCACCAGGTCAGGGGGCTGGCTGTCAGTCTGCCACCATCTGACTGTCACTGTGTCTGCCACCAGGTCAGGGGGCTGGCTGTCTGCCACCATCAGGGATTGTCATCTGTGTCACTGCCTGCCACCAGGTCAGGTGCTGCTGTCATCTGCACCTGTCCACCAGGTCTGGGCTGGCTCACTGTGTCTGCCACCAGGTCAGGGGCCCTGTCAGCCAATCTGATTGTCACTGTGTCTGCCACCAGGTCAGGGGCTGGCTGTCAGCCAATCTGATTGTCACTGTGTCTGCCACCCAGGGGCTGGCTGTCAGTCTGGGTCCCTGTGTCAGTCAATCTGTCAGCCAATTGTCACTGTGTCTGGCACCAGGTCTGCCACCAGGTCTCAGGTCAGGTGCTGTCAGTCAATCTGATTGTCACTGTGTCACCAGGTGGTCTGTCAGTCAACCAGGTCAGGTCAGGGGCTGGCTGTCAGCCAATCTGATTGTCACTGTGTCTGCCACCAGGTCAGGGGCTGGCTGTCAGTCAATCTGATTGTCACTGTGTCTGCCACCAGGTCAGGGGCTGGCTGTCAGCCAATCTGATTGTCACTGTGCCTGCCACCAGGTCAGGGGCTGGCTGTCAGCCAATCTGATTGTCACTGTGCCTGCCACCAGGTCAGGGGCTGGCTGGCCAATCTGTCACTGTGCCTGCCAATCTGGCTGTCAGATCTGATTGTCACTGTGCCTGCCACCAGGTCAGGGGCTGGCTGTCAGCCAATCTGATTGTCCCTGTGTCTGCCACCAGGTCAGGGGCTGGCTGTCAGGCTGTCTGCACAATCTGGCTGTCAGCCATCTGATTGTCCCTTTGTCTGCCACCAGGTCAGGGGCTGGCTGTCTGTCAATCTGATTGTCACTGTGTCTGCCACCAGGTCAGGGGCTGGCTGTCAATCCACCTTACGGCACAGCTGATAGTGACACACTGACAAGTTTAAAGAAGACACACAGTAAGCCGACTGAAGAAGGGGGCCGGAACAGCTCAGTTGGTAGAGCGCCGGACTCGTGATCCTGGGGTCATGGGTTCGAATCTCCGCCGGGCCGTTTCGGTACAGGGGATTTTTCCCCCGGAGTTAACATTGGTTCTGACTCCATTTCCCATACAGTCCTTCGAATGAGACTATAAACCGAGGTTCTGTGTGTGAACGCACGCATAACATCTTGCACACACGTAAAATCCCTTCACCAACTTTCGGAAGAGAAGGCCAGTTTGGCCGTTGGTATGGATGACACGTTACACATAGCATGCACCCTGCGTGAAATTGAAAGAATGAAGGAAGTACGACATTGGCTGGATGACACGGGAAACGACTGAACGAAGCGTCAGCTGGCAGCTCTTCAGTCGGCACTACCCAGGTAGGCAGCCCGTTGTGTAAATGGGTGTGGATTGTAAAGCGCTTAGGTCTCGGTTTATAGCCGAGAATAGGCGCTATATAAGTATTCATTATTGTTATTATTATCATTAAGAAGGTGCAGTCACTCTGAGTCAAGTCTGGATTATCAAAAATAACCAGAAGTCTGTTGGGTTTTTTTTTTTTTGCTGCTTCAACAAAGGTTGGCGGAAGTGATCCCATTCTCTTCTTATGACGTCAAAGCTGACTTACTCTTACGATAAGTAATAGTAAAGGGACTCCGACACAGACAAATGATTTCATTTAAGCCTACACTAGCTTATATGTAGTGGATGGAACTGAGTTTTAAAGGACTCTTGGACCTTTACGAACAGAGAGCTGGGCGATTTTGAGCCTCACAACACTGAATCTCTGCCTCTGTCTGTCTGTCTGTCTGTCTGTCTGTCTGTCTGTCTGTCTGTCTCTGTCTGTCTGTCTGTCTGTCTGTCTGTCTGTCTGTCTGTCTGTCTCTGTCTGTCTGTATGTATGTCTCTGTGTCTGTCTGTCTGTCTGTTCTCTGTCTGTTCTCTGTCTGTCTGTCTGTCTATCTGCCTCTTTGTCTGTCTGTCTGTTTGTTTGTCTATCTGTCTGTTGTCTGTCTGTATGTTTCTGCCTGTGTGTCTGTCTGTTCTCTGTCTGTCTGTCCGTCCGTCTGTCTGTCTATCTGTCTGTTTGTCTGTCGGTCTGTCTGTCTCTGGCAATCGTACTTGCCCTGAATAACCAGTCATGGAGGCGGGCAATATTAAGCACTGAAATGCCAACGGTTCGTCTCTTTGATTTTTCTTCTCCTTAATGGTTACGATCCGCATTGCCCAACTGATGTGCTATTAGACTACCAATTTCGACTCCACCGCTCGGCAATCTAGTCATTTCTTGCCTGAAAATTTTGCCTCGGGAATTGAGACGGGCGTCCTTAATGAGAGCTTTGTGTTTCGACTCAGACATACCATAACATACAGACATAGACATACCATAACATACAGACAGGTAGATAGACATAGACATACAGACATACATACCATACAGACAGACAGGTATAGACATACCATAACATACAGGGAGATGGTGAGGCGGACAGACACGCAGTCGGAGGAACATACAGGATGCAAGGATGAGTGTTGTGCTACTCTGTGTTGTGTTGAGTTCCTGTTCCTGGGGATTCCGTTGTGTCTTACTGTGTCATATCGTGTTTAATTCCCTAAAGTTCTCTTCCCACAGTTTTCGTATGTTTGCGCCAAAATGTGCTGTACTTAGTAGCAAATGATTGTAAGTTCTTTTACAATTCTACCTGATACTTTGTGACTGAAACTAGTTATGCTACTAATATATCATCGCTATACATGCTACTAATATATTCCTCCTCCTTATCAACATCAGTAACTGTAGCAACTGTAGCAGTAGTAGCAGCAGCAGCAGCAACAGCACAACGGTAGCAGCAGAAGTAGCAGCAGCAGCAGCAGTAGTAGTAGTAGTTGTAGTTGTAGAAGTGGTAATAGTAGCAGTAGCCGCAGCAGTAGCACGAGCATCAGCGGAAGCAGTAGCAGTGATAGCAGTAGTAGTAGCAGCAGCAGCAGCACGGAAGCAGCAGCAACAGTAGTAGTAGTAGTAGTAGTAGTAGTAGTAGTAGTAGTCAGCAGCAGTAGTAGTAGTAGCAGAACTAGTTGTAGTAGCAGCAGCAGTAGTAGCAGCAGAAACACCCTTAGAAACAATAGCAGTAACAGGAGCTAAAGTAGTGGAATAAGAGGGTATTGTTGTGGGTGTGTTGTAATCGTTGTTGCTTCGTTTTGTTTTGTTTTTTGTTTGTTTTTGTTTTGTTTTTTGCCGTTGGGGTTGCTGTCATGTTGCGTCATTATCATCATCGCTTTAAGGATTCGCTTCAAGCATCAAATAAGAAAAAAAAGTCAGTTCTTAGTACTCGGCTTTTATCCTTCTGTTATTCTCATCGAGAGTATTTTGCTCTAAAGAACTGTGTTTCGACCTTCTAGATCTTCTGTGACCTTTTATGTATTCTCTTTGATTTCTGCACTGTATCTCTTGTTTTTGTTTTTGAGTGTGTGCCAGTGTGTGTTTTTTTCTCCGCTTCCTTTCTGTCTTTGTCTTCTTTCATCTCTGTTTTCCAAGACTGTCTTCCCGGCTGCCTGCCTCTTGTGTTGTTTATCGCGGCCTGATAGTCTGTCAGTGGGTTCACGTCTGCTCGGCTTGTACCAAAGAGAGGTGTGTGTGTGTGTGTGTGTGTGGGGGGGGGGGGGGGGGCGGTGGCTTGTTTCTTTTGTTTCATGTACGCCCTTTGTCTGGGCCGGTGGCAGAATGGTTACAGCACTCGAGTCTCCAGCGAAGGATTGCGGACTCAGGTCCTGGCTTGTACGACGGCTCTTCTGAAACTTGATAGTTGATGGGCCTTTTGTTTGTTTGTTTGTTTGACTGATTGATTTTGCCATGGAAATGTCTTCCTAGAGTAAAATCATGCGCCTTTAAAAAAAGTTCTTGGAGTCTGCTCATGATAGATTTTCTACGACTGCTATCAATGTTACTATTACTACTGCTGCTACTGACTGCGCTGCTGTTGTTGCTGATACTGCTACCACTGCTAACGGTGCTGCTGAGGCTTATACTGCGGATGCTCTTGCTGCGTCTGCTACCGCCCCTAAAGCTATTTTCTGCTATCATGCGATTATTGCTGCTACTACTATTGCCACCACTGCTTCCGCTGTTATGACTACTTCCGCTTCTACCACCGCTACTGATGCTGCCCGTGCTACCACCTATGCGGCTGCTTAGTACTACCACTACCACTACTACTACTACTACTACTACTACCACCACCACCACCACCACCACTACTACTACTACTACTACTACTACTACTACTACTACTACTACTACTACTACCACTGCCACTACACAGCTATTACGTCCACTGCAACTACTACTACCACAGCCCCTACTACTTCAACTACAACAACTACTACCACTGCTACTACTACCACTACAACAACTACTGCTACCACTACTGCTATTACGACGACGACTGAAAGTTTAGTATGCTTTTCTTCTGTGGAATTCCGGAGTCAACAAAAAATAACGAGCAAACAGAAAATATTGTTGGCATTCCCCTCGCCGTTTGACTCCTACACACACACACACACACACACACACACACACACACACACACACACACACACACACACACACACACACACACACACAACACATACATACATACATACAGAGACATAGAGATACATACAGAGAGAGAGAGAGAGAGAGAAGAGAAGAGAGAGAGAGGGGGAGGGGGGGGATAGACTGACAGATAGAGAACTGTAAAAAGCCTTTGATCACTGTTCGAACATTACCAAGCTTTTTGTGTTTGAAATGCCGCGAGTTGCCCATGAATGGTATGTCTTTATGTCTTGTTTCGAAAATGGATTGTTAAACAGTACTTTCAACATAACATCTGCTATTTGCCTCATTTTCTGCTGGTGCGCTCATCGACATTATTAAGGTAAAAGGATATCTTCCTCTGTCATTACAAGATGTTAAGGTTGACGTAGTGGGTTTCTTTTGTGTTTCTGGGAGGATTTTTTATTAAGTTACGTTTTCCATAAAGAAACAGTAGAAACGCATTAACAAATTACAATCGTCAGAGCAAGCGTGGACATCAAATTACATTAACTCTCCGTTCTTACCGTCTGCTGTTATGTTCGAAATGGTTGTTTTTGCCTGCAACAACTGAAATCCTCTTACATTTCCAGCCCATCCACACACACACACACACACACACACACACACACACACACACACACACACACCACACACACACACACACACACACACACACACACACACACACACACACACACACACACACACACACCACACACACATGCAGGTATACCACGAAATCAAAAGATTTTGTAAAGCGTGTAATTAAGTAGAGGACGAATTTCATTTTTTAGATAATTGAAGAATACTTTATGACTTAAAAACAAACTAAAGATACAAGTAGAACAGATGCCAGATCTAACAGATGACCCAGGAAAAGAACATTTTGTGCCAATGACTTCAAACCAAGCAGCACTATTAAATTCCAGGGAACACCAACAAATATTAGCCAGCTTTGTTTTTGAGGCATTCAAAGCCAGGCGAAATTGAAACTCAAAGCACTTTTTTTTTTTTTTGTTTGTTGTTGTTTGTGTTGTTTTGTGCCAAATATTTTTCAAAGATGATGGCAAATAACGATTGTTCTGTTTCACACACACACACACACACACACACACACACACACACACACACACACACCCACACACACACACACACACACACACACACACACATTCCTCTTCTTCTCTGCTGCTACACACTCAAACACACACGCTTGTATGCAGAGAGAGAGAGAGAGAGAGAGAGAGAGAGAGAGAGAGAGAAGAGAGAGAGAGAGAGAGAGAGAGAGAGAGAGAGAGAGAGATTCGTATACCGATAATAAACAAATAGATCTACAGAGAGACAGATAGCACATTTGCAATACAGTGTCAGAAGTACAAACAGCAACACACACACACACACACACACACACACACACACACACACACACACACACACACACACACACACACACACACAACACCGTTGTGCGTTTATGTATTCATTGAACGGAGGAATATGAGGGGTGTGAACCAAAGGCGTCATAGATGGACTCATTAAGCAGGAAGTGGTGCATGATGACGTAAATGGAAGTTCATCCCACAAGCAAGGCTTAAAATGATAATTAAAAAAAAAACTACAGTGACGTAAAGACTGGCTTTCATTGCGTGGATGTGCTGGGTCAGGTTCACAAACATTGCTGTTGGTTATCCCCTCAAAGCGGGGCGCCCACAACTGTGGCACCGTGACGTCATCAGGGCCTTCCATTGCCCTTTGGAACACTCAGACAACTGCTCTGGCAGTGTGCACCTCGTATGGAAAAAAACGTTGGTCACTGCCGTCACTACCGGTGTGTGTGTGTGTGTGTGTGTGTGTGTGTGTGTGTGTGTGTGTGTGTGTGTGTGTGTGTGTGTGTGTGTGTGTGTGTGTGTGTGTGTGTGTGTGTGTGTGTGTGTGTGTGTGTGTGTTTTCCATACAGAGAAAAACGTGATGATTGCAGGGTCTTGTTCATTCTCTTTTTACATGCTCCTCATATAGATTAAATTAGGTGACTGCATGATCCAGTCTTGTTTTTCTTTTCTTTCTTTTTTTTTTTCTCTCCTTCTTATTTGTCATTCCAGGACATTGCCAATGGCTGCAGAATGTAGTCAGTGTTGTATGAATGTTTCCTACAAATTTTTCCCTTCACTCATGCATGCAGCAAGGGACGGGGAGTTGGCTACTATAAGATCTGGATTTTTTTTTTTTTTTTTTTTTTTTTTTTTGGGTAGTCCTCATATGGAAATAAAAATGTGCCTGTTGGCTCCATTTTTTTCCCTTCCTGTTGTCCTCATACGGGGAAAAAACGGCGAGTATAGGAACCAGCTAGGCCTCTCCATTTTCATGTGTAGAAAAGCATTGATAATAGGAGAATCCGATCTGTTCGGTTCTGTGAGAGTTTTCCTCATACACGAATATATATATATATATATATATATATATATTCATATAATATATATATATATAGATATATATACATATAGATCCAGCTATTATATATATTGTATATATATATATATATATATATATATACTATATAGATATATATATATTATATATATGGAACAATGTGTGTGTGTGTGTGAGTGTGTGTGTGTGTGTGTGTGTGTGTGTGTAAACGGCAAGATCCACGTGTTCCACTCCTCAAATGGATGACAAAAATTAGGATCCTGAACACGTCACTCTTTTCCTCATGTTCAGAAAACAGTAGACAAACAGCAAGATCCAGCTTCCTTTGTGTTTTAACACTAGCTGTGTACTGACAGTCCCTTGGGAACATCAAAAGAGGCAGAGATCGAGGTCCAGAGAAACGGTAAAGAGACAACGGAAGCACTCTCTAAAACGTTTCCGTCTCTGGCTCGAAAGACATGTAAACTAACCCGGGCCCTTGGTGTAACACTAGCCCATAAAGAAAGACTTGACTCATTCCCTTGGTGTAACACCAGCCCATAAAGACTCGTTCCCTTGGTGGTCTTGGTGTAACACCAGCCCATAAAGACTTGACTCATTCCCTTGGTGTAACACCAGCCCGTACAGACTTGACTCGGTCCCTTGGTGTAACACTAGCCCATAAAGACTTGACTCGGTCCCTTGGTGTAACACCAGCCCATAAAGACTTGACTCATTCCCTTGGTGTAACACTAGCCCATAAAGACTTGATGAATTCCCTTGGTATAACACCAGCCCATAAAGACTTGGTTCTTGGTGTAACACCAGCCCATAAAGACTTGACTCATTCCCTTGGTGTAACACTAGCCCATAGAGACTTGATCCGGTCCCTGGTGTAACACTAGCCCATAAAGACTCGACCCCGGGCCCTTGGTGTAACACTAGCCCATAAAGACTTGACTCATTCCCTTGGTGTAACACTAGCCCATAAAGACTTGATGAATTCCCTTGGTGTAACACTAGCCCATAAAGACTTGACCTGGGCCCTTGGTGTAACACTAGCCCATAAAGACTGACTCATTCCCTTGGTGTAACACCAGCCCATAAAGACTGATGAATTCCCTTGGTGTAACACTAGCCCATAAAGACTTGACCTGGGCCCTTGGTGTAACACTAGCCCATAAAGACTGACTCATTCCCTTGGTGTAACACTAGCCCATAAAGACTGACTCATTCCCTTGGTGTAACACCAGCCCATACAGACTTGACTCGGTCCCTTGGTGTAACACTAGCCCATAAAGACTTGACTCATTCCCTTTGGTGTAACACTAGCCCATAAAGACTTGACCCATTGCCCTTGGTGTAACACTAGCCCATAAAGACTTGACTCATTCCCTTGGTGTAACACCAGCCCATAAAGACTTGACTCGTGCCCTTGGTGTAACACTAGCCCATAAAGACTGGACTCGGGCCAGAGAGCGCACCGAACGTGGGACACTGTGGGCGACAATTGCTTTCGTAAATCTCGGTCGTAATTGTACGTATGTTTTTACGGAATCGTAGAAATCAGCTCCAGTCTCTTCGCGTTTCTGAATCTCTGGACCTTCTGAATATAATTTCCCCGGTAGCACAGCTTTCCATGCGCATAGTCTCCTTCATTTCTCTGTAAAATTTGAGTATTTCTGATAACCGTAGCTAGACACATAGTTATCACATTTGCAATACAGTATCAGAAGTAGAAAAAGTATACTACTTATGTTTTCTGGCAGACAAGCTTAAAAGGAAACAGCAGGACAGGGTACCACGTTCTTGTCTTCGCCTACCCCTGTTGAATCCGCTGCACTGAGTATGCACATTGACCCTTCATGGAGCTATTTCTCTCCATTGCACTTTCATATGTCTCAGTCATGTCCGTCCCTTCAAGAAGTCATAGTAAATCACACCTCTAAATGAGGTCTGAGAGAGCTCCATGAAAATGAGTAAGTGATCCTGATATTCCACAGTCGTCGATTTGAACGGGATGACATGTTGTTAAAAATGTCGGTTCATGAGTTAGAAATGACCATGTCAAATGTGATGAAATATACAATTCAAGATTTGATCAGGTATTGGATCGACCTTACCTTCTGACAGTCCTATGCTTGCGAAAGATAAGAACGGGAATGAAACATTCCGTTTCTGGAGCCTGCGTTCGGTGTGTTCTATGACTGGAAGGCATTCACTATGTCGTGGAAACAGGTGCTTATGACGTAGCATTATTTGCCACATCAAATCGACAGTTGCATTTCACAAAGCATGAAAAACATTTTTTTATACTATCTAATCATTACAGTTTCATTACATTTTCGAGCTTCACTAAAAACTCACGCACTTTAATTCCATTTATGTATCCTGTGTACTGTGTATTTTGTTTGTTTCAAAATTTGCTTTAAGTTGCCTTTTTGGTTTTCTGCTGAAAACAGACCTAGTTGTAAGGCATTGTGAGTATGTTTGAAGTAAATTGCCATATTCTGTCGTTTAAAGCAATAATACGTCAACTTGGAATTTTATTTGATAATGTGGCAGACTTACTGAGCTCTTAGTGGTCGGC
>JADBJO010021966.1:22500-25000 GCA_016801955.1 Conus betulinus
TGTGTGTGTGCACGCTACTATTTTTGCTATTTTTGATGATGATGATAAATTATATGATGATAATGATGATGATGATGATGATGATGATGATGATGATGATGATGATGATGATGATGATGATGATGATTATAATGAATCTGGCTGTTTCATCAAATCTAAGTTATCATGTCTCAAGTTGAAGTCTTATTGTCACCAAAATGAACTATTTTAAGGTGTCCGAATCTGTACAAACCCAGTTCAGAAAACAAAAAAACAAAAAAACAAAAAACAAAAAAAAAAACAGATGATTTTATTTCTAAAATACCGGTATAATCGAAAGGAATGAAAGAAAGGGGAGGGGGTGGCTTTTGTCCTAGACACCGACAAGATGACGCAGGTGATGCTAAACGGCTGCTACGCAGGGACCGGCTAACAGATTACGTTCTCCTGCGGTTCTCGAGGATAAGACCTTTGGACTATGTGCAGCGCTGCCGCGCGCGTGTCTCCGGCTTTTTACGAGGTCAGTTGGTCACAGGAGAAATGCCACGTAGTCGGCTTAATGCTATGCTCTTTCCACCTCAGAGTTTGCAGAGTTGGTATCCATTCTTTGTCTTGAGGTCTGGCCGTTTCTATGTCAATGTCTGTCTGATTCTACCTTCGTCTTCGATTCTTTGTGACTCCATTTCGGCCTATGCGTGTATATCATTTTCTCTTTTCTTTCTCTTCTCAATCTTTGGGTCTGTACGTTTTGTCTCGATTTGTCTCTCTCTGCCTGTCTGTCTCGGTCTGTCTGTGTCTGTCTGTCTATCTGTCCTCTGCCTGTCAGTATGTCTGTCTGTCTATTGGTCAGTCAGTCAGTCTGTCTGTCTGTTTGTCTCTCAGTATGTCTGTCTGTCTGTTGGTCAGTCATCCGTCAGTCTGTCTGTCTGTTTGTCTCTCGCTCATTGACATACAAAGATCAAAGAGACAGACACAGACAGACGGAGAGACAGACAGATACACACACACACACACACACACACACACACACACACACACACACACACACACACATACACACACACACGCACGCACGCACGCGCACACACACACACACACACACACACACACACACACACAACACACACACACACACACACACACACACACACCACACGCCGCACGCACACACGCACACATGCACGTACGCACTCACTCACGCACACATGCACGTACACACTCACTCACGCACGCACACACACCACACACACACACACACACACACACACACACACACACACACACACACACACACACACCTCAGACACTCCCCCCCTCCTGCCCCCCCCCCCCCCCCCCCTCTCTCTCTCTCTCTTTTTCTGTCCATCAATCTGTCCGTCTGTCTGTCTGCCTGTCTGTCTGCCTGTCTGTCTGTCTGTCTGTCTGTCTGTCTCTGTTTCTCTCTCTCTCTCTCTCTCTTTTCTCACTTTTCTCACCCCCCCCTCTCTCTCTCTCTGTATTTCTTTCTTTCCATCTGTCTGTTTGTCTGCCTGCCTGAGTGCCTCTTTGTCTGTCTGCCTACCTGTCTGCCTCTCTGTCTTTCTTTCTCTCTCTATCTTCTCCCCACCCCCCCTCTCGCTCTCTCTCTCTTCTCTCTCTCTCTCTGTATTTCTGTCTTTCCATCTGTCTGTCTGTTTTGCCTGCCTGTCTGTCCTCTCTTTCTCTCTCTGTCTTCTCTCCCCACCAACCCGTCTCTCTCTCTCTCTCTCTCTTCTCTCTCTCTCTCTCTCCTCTCTCTCTCTCCTCTCTCTCTCTGTGTCTCTGTCTCTGTCTCTGTCTGGTCTGGTCTCTCTCTCTCTCTGTCTCTGTCTCTCTCTCTCCTCTCTCTCTCTCTCTCTCCTCTCTCTCTCTCTCCTCTCTCTCCTCTCTCTCTCTGTATGTCTGTCTTCCATCTGTCTGTCGGTCTGCCTGCCCTGCCTGCCTCTCTGTCTGTCTCTCTTTCACTCTCTGTCTTCTCCCCCACCCACCCCCCCTCCTCTCTCCTCTTCTCTCTCTCCTCTCTCTTTCTCTCTTTCTCTCTCTGTATTTCGGTCTTTCCTTCTGTCTGTCTCTCTGTTCTGTCTGTCTGATTCTGTCTGTCTGTCTGCCTGTATGTTTGTCTGGTCTGACTGTCTTTCTGTCTCTCTGTTTGCCTGTCTCTTTTTGTCTCTGTCCGTCTGTCGGCCTGTCTGTCTGTCCTGTCCTGTCTTCTGTCTGTCTGTCTCTGTCTCGTCTGTCTCTGTCTGTCCTGTCTGGTCTGTCCTGTCCTGTCCTCTCTGCCCTCTCGCCTCTCTCTCTCATCTCTCTCTCTCTCCTCTCTCTCCTCTCTTCTCTGTCCTGTCTTAAACCGTCGTGTACAATACATCTCGCTGTCCTCCTAAAAAAGAAAAAACACACCGAGGTGAAACGGTCAGACATGATGGAACGTGGAGTGTTCTGTCTATTCCTTCATGTAGCTGACAGGGAGGACTCGAATTTCAGCTGGCCACGTTCTGCCCACGGT
>JADBJO010021966.1:27500-28663 GCA_016801955.1 Conus betulinus
TCTTTCTTCCACTCCTGTGTCACCACGCCTCTCGTCGTTTTCCTTCTTTCTTTCCACTCCTGTGTCACCACGCCTCTCGTCGTTTTCCTTTTCGGCCTTCGATACTGATCCATTTTCTGTTGACACACAACCTCTGTCTGTTGATTTGTTGTGTGGGCCTGACCTTTCCCTGAGCTTAAAGTTGTCCTTTGCCACATCCACCGCCTCTGGAACTTTCCGTGTTCTACCATCCTGTAGCACGGGCTGGATTGAGCTTACAGTCTTACTTGGCTAAGTCCTCCGGCCAGTTAGAGCTGGGCAGGACCTCATGAGATAACCATTATGGTGAATCCACGCAAATGAAGTTGCATTAAGAGCAGCAAAATAAAACAGCCATTCTTTCAGCGAAATCTCCTGCCTTCACAAAATCTACAGGAACGCATAAAACATTCACACATTTTCGCCAGAATGATCAAAGTAGACGTTTTCATGTGACGTCCGAAACTGGAGCATCAAACAGCAAAATGGTCCGTATATGTCAAGCTATAACTTCACGTCGTATATGTCAAGCTATCACTTCACGTCGTATATATCAAGCTATTATTTCGCGTCGTATATATCAAGCTATTACTCTCATGTCGTATATGTCCAAGCTATTACTTCACGAAAACGACCGTTTGATGTCGTTGTACATCAGAATACCTAAAGTGGCCTGTTGGTCATGAAAACAGATAACTGGGACCAACCAGTCTGATACAACTGAATCCCTCGAATACACGTCTCCTTCAGAGGACAAGTGTGCAGATGGCTGGTACGTACGTGGCAGAGAGAGAGGAGGGCTAACTAAGGCCAGGACATTTCCGACCAAGCGTATTCATTGTGTAGGCACGATGCAAACGAAAAAGGACGAGTGGGGAGAAGGAGAAATGAGAGAGTTAAAAAAACGATAGTGGGGAGGGGAGAGTGGAGAGACGGGGGAGGAGAAAAGGAAAGGAAGGCTGAGGGTGAAGGGGGAGGGTGTGGGGGAGGGTGAGAGAAGGGGGCAGAAGGGGCAGAAAGGGGGGAGGGTGGGTTAAGGGTGTGAAGGGGGAGGGAGGGTGGGTTGAGGGGCGACTTTAAAGCTCTGAAAAATGGCCTGTGATGTTGCGTGATGGCGCGCAAGCGCCACCACCGTCACGTACACA
>JADBJO010021967.1:0-2500 GCA_016801955.1 Conus betulinus
GTGGAGAGAGGGCTATGGGGCAGGGAGGGGGGGGAGGAAATGTATTAACTAATAAGATGCCGGGTGGGGGGCGTGCGGGGGGGGGGGTGGGGGGTTTTCATTCAAAGCGAACCGTTTTAATAGGAAAACACGTCGAACCATACTAGCCCTTCAGATGTGATGGGTTGAAAGATGAAATGTTTTAAGATGTTAAATTTCTTCTGCGATCAGAATGATTCAGGAGGCCAAAGTATCTGGTGTGTGTGCGTGCGTGTGTGTTTGTTGTGTGTGTGTGCTGGTGTGGGTGTGGGTGTGTTGGGTGTTATGGGTTGTGTGTTTTGTATTGATGTGTGTGTGGTTGCGTGTTGTTTTATATCAGTAACGTGCGTGTGTGTGTTGTGTGTGTGGTGTGTGTGTGTGTGTTTTTGTGTGTGTGTGTGTTGTTGTGTTGTGTGTGTGTTGTTTGTGTGTTGTGTGTGGGTGGTAGGATGTGTGTGTGTAGTAGTTGTGTATTGTAAGTGTGTGTGTGTTGTCGAGAGAGCGTTGTCACTGCAAGCGCGCATGCATGTTGTTTGATTTGTGTGTTGTAGAGAGAACGGAGATGTTTGTGTGTGTAGGGTGTGTTGTTGTGTGGTGTTGTGTGTGGTGTGAGTGAGATGTGTGGAGAGAGAGAGAGTAGATGACAGAACAGACAAGACCGATAAACAGACTAGACATAGAAGACACAGAGACAGAGACAGAAGAGACGCAGAGAGAGAGAGAGATAATCTAAGTGTATTTGGTGTGTGTGTGTGTGTGTGTGTGTGGTGTTGTGTGGTGTGTGTTGTGTGTTGTGTTGGTGTGTTGGTTGTGTGTGTGAAGTGCAGTTAATCACGACAACGTATGGGTATGGAGGTTGGATGAAGATGGATTGATAACTCGGAAGACATCGCCCAAAGGAGATTGGGTGGGATGACCCGGTGCTCATGAGAGAGAGAGAGAGAGGAGAGAGAGAGAAGGGAGAGAGAGCGAGAGAGATGACATACCAATGACCAGACAGACAGTGACAGAGACGGGCGGACATCAGAAAACGAAGTCACATTGTGCTCATCCTTGGGTTTACAGTTTTGTTATCCAAGTTAAGTATGGTTTTGATTCAATTCCAAAATGGGTCAATGGCGGGCGCGTCTGGACGTTATTTTATTGGACGTCTCACTGAACACAGTGAAGGCCATCAAAGTAACAAACGTACCCACAAGTTCACTATTTCGACCATTGAATGGCTGGCCTCAAAAGTAGGTTCTCTCCCACTGCTAGACGCAGGACCTTGATACCATGCCTTTAGGTTACGGGATGACTGAGTTGAGATTATCAGAACACCTCTCTCTCCTCTCTCTCTCTCCTCTCTCTCTCTCTCTCTCCTCTCTGTTTCCCTGTCCTGTCTTTCTGTCCTCTAATCTCCGTCTCTGGTTGTCTGACCGTTTCTGTCCCTGTCGTCCCTCTATCTCCGTCTCTGGCTGTCCTGAAGACCGTTTCTGTCCCCTGTCTGTCTGTCTGTCTCTCCCTCTTCTCTCTCTGGTGTCCTTAGTCTTTTCCATCCTTCTGTCTGTCTGTCTGTCTGTACCTATTTCTGTCTCTAACTGTCTGTGTCTGTGTCTGTGTCTGTCTGTCTGTCTGTCTGTACCTATTTTCTGTCTCTAACTGTCTGTGTCTGTCTGTCTGTCTGTCTGTCCTGTCTGTCTGTACCTATTTCTGTCTCTAACTGTCTGTGTCTGTGTCTGTCTGTTCTGTCTGTCTGTCCTCTCTCTCTCTCTCTCTCTCTCTCTCTCTCTCTCTCTGTTTACCTGTCTTTCTGTCTCTATCTCCGTCTCTGGCTGTCTGACCGTTTCTGTCCCTGTGTCTGTCTGTCTGTCTGTCTGTCTGTCTTGTCTGTCTGTCTGTCTGTCTGTCTCTCTCCCTCTCTCTCTCTGTGCCTTAGTCTTTCCCATCCTTCTGTCTGTCCTGTACCTATTTCTGTCTCTAACTGTCTGTGACTGTTTCTGTCTGTCTGTCTGTCGTCTGTCTGTCTGTCTGTCTGTCTCTCTCTCTCTCTGTCCCCATCTGTCCTACCCTCTTCCTGGCTCTTCTGTCTGTCTGTGTATGTGTTTGTCTGTCTGTCTGTCTGTCCTGTCTGTCTGTCTGTCTGTCCTTCCCTCCCTCCCTCTCTCTCTCTCTCTCTCTCCTCTCCTCCTCTCTCTCTCTCTCTCTCTCTCTCTCTTAGCAAATGAAATAACTGAGAGAAGTAGTAACTGTGGTTTCAAACAGTATCATCAACAGAGGCAACAGAGTCACTGACTCCGTTATTATCGAAAGAAATGTACCAAGAGCTTGACAGTCAATTTGTTTCAACTCCAACAAAAATGTTTGTTCGTTTGTTGTTGTTTTATCTGGGGAGGGGGGGGGGTCCCTTTTTGATTAAAGCGAAGCGTTTTAAAATAGGGAAACACGTGGCACCAGTCTAGCCCATCAGATGTGATGAGATGCATGATAAATATTTCAAGAT
>JADBJO010021967.1:17500-28663 GCA_016801955.1 Conus betulinus
AGCTGTGACAACTAACCAAAGGTTGAACGTTAGAAAAACGTTAGTTTATAGACTCAGAATCAAAAACTTACTTGGAGAATATTTCGACAGGGTCGCCCTGTCTTCTTCAGCTCACATTTGCTGTTGTGGCAGCGAGGCCTGGTGGGACGACTGTTGTATGGGGTGAACGGTTGTCAGGATCTGATTGTAGATGGGGGGAAGTTCAAAAGCCTTGATCTCTGTTCAGGGTGGGGCGTCTGGTCTTTTTCTTTTTCTTTTTGTAAGGTAAAATCCTGACAGCCGTTCACCCCACACAACAGTCGTCCCACCAGGCCTCGCTGCACAAACAGCAACAGTGAGCTGAAGAAGACAGGGCGACCCTGTCGAAATATTCTCCATGTAAGTTTTTGATTCTGAGTCTATAACTACGTTTCTAATGTCGAATCCAGAATCCAGAAACCTATATTCTTAAAGGTTGAACGGATTTGTAGTTTAGGGCGATAATCAGACTGCAGCAGTGAGAACGAAGAAAAAGGCTGCACAATATTCAGTCTGGGAACAATCATCATTCTCTTCGAAGCTGTGCGAACTAACCGAAAGCTAACAGATATTTGGGGGATGGAATAGCTCAGTGGTAGAGCGCCGGACTCGTAATCTTGGTGATCCTAGACTTGCGGGTTCGAATCACCGCCGGACTGTTTCGGTACAGGGGGATTTTTCCCTCGGAGTTAACATTGGTTCTGACTCCATTTCCCATACAGTCCTTCGAATGAGACTATAAAACCGAGGTTCCGTGTGTGAATGCACGCATAACATCTCGCACACACGTAAAAATCCCATTACCAACTTTTCGGACGTTACACGTAACATGCACCTTCCCTGAAGTTGGAGTATGGCTGCCTTGATAGCAGAATAAAAAAAAACCGTCATACACACAAAACTCCACTCTCTTTGTCGGATAGATGGGATTAATCCTTTGCTGTCTATACAGGGAGTGTCCGCAGGAGTATCAGTGCATCTCGGATAATAAAAAACAAACAAAAAAAATTACGGATATCTACTTTGCGACAATAATTAGACTGTAGCAGCGAGAACAAACAAAAGGCTTAACAGAGTTTTAGTTTCGGACAATCATCATTCCATTTGTAGCTGTGCTAACTAGCAAAAAGTTAAACAGATCTTCAGTTTGCGACAACAATCACACAGTAGCAATAATCGGAAGCAATAATCGGACAATGCAGTGAGAATTAGCAAAAAAAAAAAAAAAAAAAAAAAAAAAAAAAAAAATGGGAGGATGTTTACAGTATGTCATATCACGTATAACAAGAGGAAGAATACCCCTCACTGCCGAATACACTCTCAGTGCCGGTCACCGCTTGTGTTGTTTTGAACAGCCACCTGTCAACAGTCCTGCGAGTCCGCCATGCCCTTCACAACGTACACCCACGAGTTGAGTACCTTGTGGGGGCATGCGAATCAAACACTGGCTCTCTGCAGGTCCTGTAAATGTCTAGATGATTAAAAAAAATCTAAATAAGAAAGAAAGAAAAAGTCACCACTAGCTTAATTCTGTGTCCACAGTAAAGTCCAATAAAAACTATCAAAATGTTTTCGAAGCTCTCTTTAAACAAGGGGGAAAAAAAATGATTATGGGTTCATCAATGTCTGTTTCTGAACTGGTCTTAAAACCCCAGATTAGGTTGTGGTCCTAGGAAATGTAATGCACAGAGCTGCATTTGTCCGAAACAAGCAATTGTAGTTTTTTTGCAATGCATTCACTCCACAAGATTATGGATCCACGCATTTGAACAAAATAAGATGAACACTCATAACTACGCTGTCAACATCTATATGAGAGAGAGGAGAGAGAGAGAGAGAGAGAGAGAGAGAGAGAGAGAGAGAGAGAGAGAGAGAGAGAGAAACGCGCATGTTAGCCATGTACGTTACTGTCGTGTAAGTTGTCAGATGAATTCGAAACTCACGTTGCAAGGAGTACAGCTTTGTGTTTGACCTTTTCGCTTTTTGCCAGTTCCCGCCAACAGGCAGGCTATAGCGGCAACATGTGTCGCATGGATGAAAAGCTGTTTTGAGCTACCGAAATAGCCCTGAGCTACTCCCTAGAACACTAGATCCAACTTTTCAGATGGGACATATTTCTTGTAGTTTTTCTTCTTCCTTTTTTCTTATTCTTTTCTCTTCTTCTTCTTCTTCTTCTTCTTCTTCTTTTCTTTTTTTGGCTCTTCTTCCTGGTTCTGTTTCATTCCCTAGATGTTCAGGTTTAACTCCACAGAGCGGCCATGTCATTTCACAGATGTGTTATTTCTCTATGACGTGAAAGATCTGTTGGTTAGTTTGAACATAATGTCCTGATCGAATTGTTGTTGTTGTTGTTGTTCTAAATGGTGTATTTCAAGTCAACAGACACACAAAACGTTACATCCGTTTGAAGTCCCCCATTGCAACCCAGTTTGCAGAAAGAATGAACCAAATCGTTAAAAAAACAACAACAACAAAAAACGCGCGCGCGGGTGTGTGTGGTGTGTGGTGTGTATGTGTGTGTGTGTGTAAGTGGGTGGGTGGGGGGTGAAGTAGCGACCTGTATCGAGGACCAGCGTGAAAAGCAGGCAGTGGATTATCAGCCCAGTGATGTGAACACGTAGCCTAGCGCTCCTTATATTCCGCCCAGTGTGCACACGAATAGTATTTATATTCAGTATGCACACGGACAGTGTTATATGCTCAGTATGCACATAGTGTTATGCTCAGTATGCACACGAACAATGTTATGCTCAGTATTCACACGAACAGCGTTATGCTCATATGCACACGAACAGTGTTTATATTAAGTATGCACATGGACAATGTTAATGCACAGTATGCACACCGACAATCTTGATGCACAGAGGGGTTGTTGGCCTGCGCTTGTTTTCCCCCACTATTAGATTGTTCGTCCTTGTATTTGTTTGACTTATCAAGTTTAAAAGGCTGTGCCAGACTGAACAGAAGTTACTCTGAGTTAGGTTTTCTTATGGGAGCAAGAGTTACCCTACTTGTTTTATCTTTTTTCGGTTTTCTTTCTTTTTTTTATCTTTCATTTTTCTTTCTTTTTTTTTCTTTCTTTTTCTTTTCCTCTTTCTTTTTCTCGTTCGTTCTTCTCTCTTCTTTCTTTTCTTTTTTTTCCTTGTGCACGCATGAATAAGAACAGCTCATGCTTCCTTGTGCGTCCCTACCGCTGCTTCTCTTCTTTCTTTTTTTTTTGTTCTTTCGTTTTTTCTTTCTTCTTTCTTTTTCTTTTCTTTTTTTTCGTTCTTTCTTTTTTTTCCCTTGTGCACATGAATAATCACAGTTCATGCTTCCTTGTGCGTCCCTACCGCTTTCTTCTTCTTCTTCTTCTTCGTCTTCTTTTTTTTTAAAGGAAGCATTAACTCCCTTGACATTTGCAGACGAGACGTTTGTGAAGCTCCGTGCAGTTCTAGGCTAGCTGTGAGATTCAGCCACTGAGGCTAAACGACGTTGCAGGCGACACGATTAAATCAGACTGTCGGATTTGGTATCAACTAGGAGGCTGAATGGGCCTTTGGTTTGGGACAATGATGCAAATGTAGCAGAGTATATTGGCTAACCACCAGATGGATTTTAGTTTGAATGATCGTTCACGCGAGAATGAGCCAAAGTTTTGTATGAATTTCTAGTTTGGGGACAATTATCAGACCGTACTAGAACTACATGTAAATGTAAATTATTTGTTGTGCAACCTTCATCAACAATTTCTGCCGAAATTTTGAATTATTGTAAATGAAAATGTTATGAGTGGACAGCCTACGCGATTTGTCTTTTCCTCCTTAGTTTAAATGAAAAACGTTGTGACCGTGATGCTACGTCATCACTATCAATAGATTATTTTCTTAACCATCCTCAAGAAATTAAGCTGGTATTTTCATTTCTTTATATAATTATTTTTTTTGAGTGTACAACGAGTAAGATCGAGGTCTATCTTTCTTCCTTTACTTGACGGAAAACAAGTTTTTACTATGGTGCTATGCCAGTCTTACATATAGGCAGCCTTTCGTATATATTTCTTTTTAACCATCCTCATGAATTTTTAGCTGAGTTTTGACTTTTTATTAAATAAACGTTGTATGAGTGCAATGCGAATGCGATCGAATTTATCTTCTTCGTTGACTGAAAGAAAAGTTTACCGTGGTGCTATGCCAGCAACAACCAGGTTTCAGTGATCTAATTACTATATGCGATACGTAGTCCTAGGCAGACAATTACACACACACACACACACACACACCACACGCACACGCACACACACACACACACACACACACACACACACATTCTTCGTCACACAGAAGACTGATCAGTCTTGAGAATCACGATGGGGAAACGATTTGGATTGAAATAACAGTAAAAGATGTCAGACCCGGTTACAGTAAGACTTGTTGTTATACAGAAAACCAGCTGATACCACAAACTGGCAGAGTAAGTTCAACTCTCTTACTGATGAAGCCAAAGCAAAGAATTTTGTAAAAATTACTTTTCCTGAATTCAATACTCTTTGATCAAAACGAAGTTTAAAATGGCAACAAAAACCACAGCATGTATTGTTTACAACAACTGATTGACAGACCAACACGTGCAACCGTAAATTCATCTACCTTAATTGACCATATTTAACGCAAATACAAAGCAAAACATTGAAATACGCGCCGCGCCATGAGGTTGCAGGATCATTAACCTGTCTGTTCTCATTCTGCAAAAACCGTGTTAAAATCCCAAGGCAGGTCATAAAGTCATATATAGGAATGTCAAAACCTTTAAAAAAAAGTTTTCCTTTCCGATTTATTAAATTCACCATTGGATTACATTTATCAGACAAGAGATAAAGAAACAAGCAGCTGAATTTTGGATAAGGACATTTACTTCTGTAAATAATAACAAACATGGCATGCTCCATTTATGAACAAAAAGGGTCAAACGAAAACAAAATGAGTAACGAAAGAAACTGACATGGACATTGATAAAAGGGGTCATCTCAAAAACTCTGGAAGACGTTGAGGAATTTAGGAAACAAAGAACAAAGCAACATCCGTGAAATGGTAATCCAACGTCACTATTAAAAAAAAAAAAAAAAGAATATGTTAATCTCCTCCACGTCAAATCTGGAAAGCCATGAATATGTAAAATAATATACAAGTATCAAATCGTCGGCAAATTATTACAGGTGTTCGAGTATATTGGTTAAGGTAATCACTTTACAAATTTTGCTGATGAAATCACATAAAATGACAGATCGAGTCAAAACGAAATCTACCACTTCAAAAAGCAGGCTGTATCAATTCAAGACATTTCTTTCCGGTTCAGTTTACAGCCAGTGACTGATTGAGACGAAACTAAATATTTTTTCACTCGTCAGACAATCAGGAACACGTAATTTGGATGGATTCGATGCAAGAATGTTAAGCGATTCATGTCCAATAGTCATCAATACATTGACATATTGACATAATCCGTGTTTAGAAAAACTTCTTGTTTTTTTCCCTAAGGAAGCCAAGTTATTCCTCTTTATAAATGAGGAGATTTTCATAATTTGGATGATCAGGCAGACTTCATCATTCCGATTGTAACAAGGAGGATGTTGTCATGTTACTTGTAGATGGTTCCAAAGTGGAATGACAGCAGGCGGAACTTGAAACATAAAACAAAGGACTGAGCCGCCAAACGAAGGAAGAAACACATCACGGAACAGAGACAACGACCTGCTGGGCCTTCCAGCAAGGACAAACACACTTTCAAACAATGGAACACAAAGGACGAACGATATGATATTAATGATAATGATGACGATGACGACGACGACGACGACGACGATGATGATGATGATGATGATGATGATAACAATCATAATAGTAATAGTAATTATATTGATGATAACAATGTTGCTGTTGCTGTTGCTGCTGCTGTTCATGATTTAACAATGATAATATTAACAATAACAACAATAATATGTAATAGTAGTAGTAGTAGTTGTCCTAGTTGTAGAAGTAGTAGTAGTCGTCGTAGCAGCAACAGCAGTAGTAGTAGCAGTAGTAGTAGCAGCAATTGCAGCCGTAGTTGTAACCAGCAGAAGCAGTAAGTAGTAGTAATAGTATTAGTAGCAGTAGCTGCAGTAAACAGCAGCAGCAGAAGTAGTAGCAGCCGCAGTAGCAGCAGCAGCAGTATGAGTAGAAGTAGCAGTAGTAGTAGTAGTACTGTACTAAAAGGTCGAAAACGCGCTGTCTGTTCTTAATCTGTTGGTTCCTTCGTTTGGCGGCTCAGTGTTCTTTTATTCCAGCCGAGGATCTAGAGGCCAGACACAGACAGATGCCATAGTGATGATGATGGTGTTGTGCATGATGGTGGTGATGATGATGACTGATCGTGAAGATCGTGATATGATGACTTTGATCAACTTCGATTTGTCCCTAGGTGACGAGGATGACTCATCCGTCTCATCTAACTCATCCGACACATCTGAATCATCGGACTCATCTGACACATCTCAATCATCTGATTCATCGGACTCATCTGACACATCTGAATCATTTGATACATCATCGTTGGATTCGGACGAATTTGCAAATCTGACTGCCATCGAAAGGGGACTGATTGGCTTAGAGGAGTGAGTATAATAATAATAATGATAATAATAATAGTAATAATAATAATAATAAATACTACTACTACTACTACTAATGATAACAACAATGATGATAATAATAAATAAACAACAACGCTAATAATGGTAACAATATAAATAATTATTATAAAAATAATAATATAAGATTGATAACAATAATAATGGCAACAATAATAATGAGATGATGATGATGATGATGATAAAAAATGAAGAAGAAAAAAAAATGTATTGAACAGCAAGTACACTGACAAATGCATACTCTCACAAGGCCAAACACCTAAGCACACACTCAAGATTCCGCTCGCACACACACCCACACACACGCGCGCGCACGCACGCACGCACGCACGCGCGCGCGGGCACGCACGCACGCACGCACGCACGCACGCACGCACCGCACACACACACACACACACACACGCACCCACACACACACACGCACACACACCACACACACACACACACACACACACACACACACACACACACAACACACACACACACACAAAGGAGGAGAGAGGGACTCCGTGCGTGTGTGTGTGGTGTGTGTGTGTGTTGTGTGTGGTGTGTGTGTGTGTGTGTGTGGGTGTGTGTGCGCGCGCGCGCGCGCGCGCTCGCGCGCGCGTGCGTGTGTATGTGTGTGTGTGGTGTGTGGTGTGTGTGCGCGCGCGCGCCGCGCGCGCGCGTGTGCGTGTGTATGTGTGTGTGTGTATGTGTGTGTGTGTGGTGTGTGTGTGTGTGTGTGTGGTGTAAAGCGTTCTGTCTGCCTGTCTTCTTACACCTAGTACAAATGAAAAGTCTCGTCTACTCTCCAAATTCGCATGCTGACACATTAGCATACTAAACAGACCAAAAGGAACTCATATTTCAGCTGGTGAGTCCTATCGTCGCATTTACAATGCGAGAATATGGCGAAGCTAAGTGATGTCAGGAGGAATGAAGCGGGGGACTACTGCAATGGGGAAAAGAAGGGGGGGGGGGGGGGGGGGGGGGGGGGGGGAGGGGGGGGGGGGGGGAGGGAAGGAGGAACAGAGATGGGGGCAGAGCGAGTAGAAGGGGAGGGAATGGGAGGGAGGGTGGGAGTTATATGGGATTTGAAGCAGATCTTAAGCAAATAAGAAAGGGGGGGGGGGGGGGGGGGGGGGGGGGGGGGGGGGAAAGAGTAGGGTGGTGGGGGGGTGCAAGGAGAAAAGAGGGGCCATGAGGGATGGGGGGAGGAAGGAAGGAGAGAGGGGGAGGAGAAGAGACGAATGGAAAGTTTTTCATCTGATCTCCAAATTTTGGCATGCAGCTCATTTAGAACCCCGGGCAGATCAAGAACAAATCCTTTGTGCTCAATATCGCATCAGTCCATTTTGAACACAACAGCCACACCTCGACTAATTTTGACCACAGTCCTGGCACAAGCAATCCACAGGGAGGGGAGTCAGTGTCAGGTCGTTTAGAAGGCAAACCACAAGAGGAGGGGAACACTGCATGACTGCTGGAGTTTACTTCGGTGGAGGGCGTTCTGTGGTGCCTCTCTTGTCTAGGAGATTGATTGCAACATTACACAGGAGACAACACACAACAAAGCTCTCGACTGACAACAATATATGCTAGAATGTGAGTCAGATATGGTCAGCGTTTCCCCTTCGGGAGGGGGTCTAAGGGGGGTGGGGGATGCGCAGGGGGAGGGGGAGGGGGGGCCGCCCCCATTTCTGTCGAAACACCAAACCCCCTGAACCTTATCAATACCAGAGACCTCGACATGGAGTCACTAAGGACGTAGAATTTGAGAGGAAATCGAAAAACTGAGGTACCATGAGAGAGAGGACATGTAGGGACCATAGAATTCGAGATCTCTGTTAATGCTGATCGGGTGAGGATGAGGATGATGAACATGGATCTTTGTAGATCAATCGCGCATGACTGAAACTACGTGACAGAGCGAACTACTGTAATCTTACTTTCATAATATGTTCCCAGCGTCAACCAGGCCCGAGGGATACAGACGCTTGCAATAATGATCAGGAAAATTTGAGCATCACTCTCAGAGACGTATCCATTCAGAGGAGGATGAAGCGCGATTGTGTGTGGTCACACACACGCACGCACGCCACACGCACGCACGCACCGCACGCACCACACCACACACACACACACACACACACACACACACACACACCACACACACACACAACACACGAGCGCGCGTGGACGCGTGTGCGCATGCTAATGCAAAATCAGGAAGAAGAAATAATTATGACTGAAGGTTTAGACTCTCAGGTGTCAAAGATGGATGGATCCTCAGTGCTTACGACGTCCAGGTTAACCCTGGGGTGAGGTCTTGTGTCCATAGCAGGATACAGACTGATCAAGCCAATGTGCGATTTTATTTATATATTTATTCATTTGTTTGTTCGTTTATTAATTTATGTACTTCATTTCTTAACTTGCCGTGCGCGCTTGTCATTCTTCGTTTCCTTTTCCCTTGGTATAGTGCAACAAAATTGAAAACACCACAAAATGGAAACCGATCGGGAAAGAGTTTTAACATTCTGCGTAGTATATTCCTTTTTTTTTTCTTTTGTTTGTTTTAAGACAAATAGGTTTAAAGCAAAAGAAAAAGAAAAAATAAACAAAATGAACAGTGTGTCGCCGAGAAAGACCAAAATGTACAAGTGGGAATTAAACATCAGTCCACGTTGAGATCTTGGGGCATCAAATGGTCAGGACTTCATACCGAAATGAAGGGAGAAGTCATGGGGACGAGGGAGAGGCCCAAAAACACGCTCTCCGTTGGTCAAACCAATCGTCTGCAGCACGGCGCCTCCACTGGGATGGGGGTCACGTTCTTTCAGATTACTCTCTTCAAAGACCTGCAAACAAGGCCATGATTTTTTAGGGACCCCAGACAGGACCTAGATGAAAAAAGAGGAACGACCCATGGAGATGAGCTTGGCTGGGGCGACAGACAGTGGAGAGAGACCTCAGACTCGTGACCAGAGGATGGAGTGACTGGTACTCTAGGCGAAATGGTGCCTGAAAAGACCGCGTGACACAGGAAGGCCGCCCTTGACCCGAGCTCATGCGTCGCGCAAGGACGCGGGCGACGAAGCAAATAAGTCTCAAGTTAGGGACGTTTAGTAAACTTTCAACACAAGGGATACTAATTAATGAATAGATTAATCATGGCTTGCGAAGAGTCGCTGGCTGTCTTTCCGAGGACGATGAATGTTACACAGAGGTCTTAACATCGTTGTCTTCACTTATACCGAAAGGTTACACAATCTAACAGGGTTCAAATAATGTTTGTGCAGGAATGTTGGGAAAGTGGATTTAAACAGACACATAAGTTGTGGTTGAATCCCTCCGCGTGCAAAAATCTTTGCATGCTGTATTTTTTCTTGGCTGATTCGCTAAATCGTGTGTGTAAGAGGTACAATCGCTTTGCGTCTATTCCTATTTGGTTCAGTTTCCTCACTGTGTGGGTTTGAATGTACCACATCCTGGTCGGTGAAAACTCAATGTTCATTAACACTGTCTCCTACCCAATATGCCCTGCTGATTTCTTTGGATCGTACAGCTCAATAGCATCTCAGATACTGTTCTTTTATTTGTCCAGGCTTGATGTACTTCCCAAACTCAAACAAACAGGTGGATGGTTAGGGTTTCAAATAGCCCCCTTTTCAGCAGCAAAGGTAGGTAGTGAACAAACAAAAATGCTGAAATGCGTCCATGAATTGCATCTGCACCTTGAAAACAAACACCACCACACGCACACGCAACGCAACGCCACAAGACGATGCCACGCGTCGAGCAAGCGCGCGCGAACCGAAAACCACCACACACACACAACCACGCCGCGCGCACAACACAGGCAAATGGTTTGTTGTGCTTGGTTTTGAAAAGGGCGCATACAATGCAATAAAGAGAACGCACAGTGGAGGTGGGATTCATCCGTCGTCCATGTTTCTAGCGTTGGGGAACCGGAAGACTGCAGGCACACAACACGCCCCCCAGCATTGGGACGAAAGCGACACCATCGTGCCGCACTGATATGACGCCTTGGAAAACACCCACGAGTTACCTCGGAAACTCATTGGGCGACGACCACCACCACACGCCTACCTCCACATTATAAGCGCTTGACGTGAGAGGGCTGGCCCACCTCAGAACCAGCCGGCGGGGCTGGCAAATGATGAGCAACGTTTGCAGGAATCCGTGATGCCGTCCCTCCAATTGCGTCACGTCTCTCCCTCCCCCCCCCACTCCCCCTCCCCACTCCCCCACCGCACCTTCACGCCCAAAAAACACAATCAAATACCTCAAGCCAGGTTGACTGATGACGGCCCGACCTCCAAATGACAACACGGTTTTCTCGCTACAAGTAAAACAGCAGATAACAGCAGTAAGATATGAGTAGGCCTATGTGTTGCTTTAAACAGGATTTAGGAATCAGGAATACGTGTTCCTCTCTCTCTCTCTCTCTCTTCTCTCCTTTCTCTCTCTCT